>JANRGV010099901.1:0-14839 GCA_024734035.1 Alethe castanea
TCTTTGCCTGAGAGCCCCTTAATTTCAAAATTACAATAATAATTTGGAGGGAGGGGGTTTACATTCTCCATTTCAAAGAGAAGCTCCTGCCTTTATTGGCAGACACCTCCAATCCAGGACAGAAACCCTTTCCATAAACCATCATCTGGGAAGCTGAGGAGAGAGCAGGACGATCTCTGGGCTCCTCCAGAGCGTACCTTTGTGAAGGGGGAGATGAAGCTGGTGATGCAGACGAGCCCCGCGTCGGCGAAGAGCCGCGCCACCTCGGCGATGCGCCGGATGTTCTCCTCGCGGTCCTGCGCCGAGAAGCCCAGGTTCTTGTTCAAGCCGTGCCGGACGTTGTCGCCGTCCAGGGAGTAGCACGGGATGCCGTGAGCCACCAGGTACTCTTCCAGAGCAAAGCCAATGGTTGTCTTGCCAGCTCCAGAAAGGCCTGGGCGAGGCAGGAAAGCGAGGGGTCAGGGTTGAGGTCAAGGGAATGAAAACTGTGACACCGGCAGCCAAACTCCTTCTGCCCAAAGTTCCCTACCTGATTCCTTCCTAAAGGAAGCTGTGTTCATCCTTCACAGAGCCCTTTTCAACCCTTACTATTGAAGGGGTGGCATTAAAGCCATGAGAAAAGCACCTACAGCCCAACCTCTGGAGGGGTCCAACCCAGCAGTGCCCCTCGTGCTGGGACACGTGGACTTCAGGAAGTAGGGGAGGTTTGAAAGGATGCTCCTTCCTCCAGGTCTCTCTGCATCTTCCTCTTCCTCCCCCTGCTCCCACTATCAAGAGCCAACTGCTCTCCCACTCTGAACCCAAGGAGAGGCTCTTGCTGCAACCACATGGAGTGGGACAGGCTCCAGCAGCAAAGGCTCCTTCTCTAGGTGTGTATTTCAAAGAATAATCATCAGCCAGGCCAGCTCAAACCTTTCAGACACAAGACTTTTTAGCAATACTCAAAAAAAGGAAGGAAATTGCCTTGAGTAGGGCTTTTGGCTTCAGAAACTATAGAAAAGCAGATTGGGCACTTTCAAAACTGAGGAGGAGAACAGAACAGAAATGTGTTTTAATCCAGCATCTACAGCCTAAGGTGACAGGAAGGCAAATCAGAATGGCTTTACAAATCCTTCCAAGCATATCCTTCAACACCCTCCAGCAGCAAAAGAAAATGCCAATATTTAACAAGCAAAGGAACAACTGGACAACTGGAAAAAGACAGACTTGTCTAAATATTAGAAATGAGAAATGCAATTGTCACATCTGGCAGCCCCTAATCCCCAAACAATGAGTTTATACTTCAAGTCAGAAGAGAAGGGTGACAAAACAAATGTAAGGGATTGCTTCCAGCGTGGCTCTGTGGCTGGGGGTGTTTATTCTCCAGACAAGGTGACTGCCTCGTGCTGCCTCAAACACAGCAGACCTACACGTCCCAATAAACTTCCCACCACTCCTGAATGAAAACATCCGCGTTTTGGACAACCCTGGGTACGTTCCCCTGCCAAAGACTGGCTGGATTTGAGCCAAGGCTTCCTCAGCTACACACTTGGGAACAACAAGTGCTACCCCGAGGGCCTGTGACATGTTCAAAGGAGCCTGATAGCAGCTGAGAAATCCATAAAAACATTAGTTATGGGCAGCAGCTGCCAGGGAGAACATCTTGCTGCGCCAGCACCGTGCGTCTGCGTTTCCCACGTGGGGATGTTTAGCAATTCCCGGCTCGCAGGGAACGCTGATGTTTCCTGCAGATCCCAAATCCCCACCTGCCAGCCATACTAATGGAGTTTCACAGGTGAGGCCACGCTTTCACACCCAGACAAAAATACCTGTGAGCCAAACCGTGCAGCCTCGGAATCCTCCCCTGGTGCCGACAACCTGTCCTCTCTTTGTCCTGCTGACATGATGGGCTTGGTAAACCACGTTGGTGGATCCCTGGGAAAACAGAGCAGAACAAAGCACTTCTGTTACCTTTGCTGCTCTCAGTGCAAAAGGAAATCTCTGCTGGAACAAACAGATGGGAGAGAAATGAAAATTAATTAACGAGCCAGCACGGTGAACTCTGGTGCTTCGGTGTGAGTCGGATTTCTGTCTCAGCAGCACAGACTCATTTTTTGGAGGCTCTCTGCCCCTGTCCAGGGTGTTTCTGGTGGTGATGCCTTCATGCCAGCAGGGAGAAGGGAGAAGGTGACTGATCCCCCTTGCAGGCAGGCAGGACAGAGTCTGGGCAGAGACACCCTCCCTGCCTTCTTGACAGTTTCAAACACAGACAGGCTCACCTATTACTTTAATCAGGCTTGCAAAACAAGAGCCACTTCAGGTGCTAATTTACTGGCTGGGTAACACAAGAACAGCACTGGAGCAGGAGCAGCACCGAGCTGGATGGGATGGGAGGCAGAGGAAACAACCCCTGATGTGTCCATGTGCATACCCAAGCAAACAGGGCACCAGCACAACGCTGAGCCAGAGGCCTGAATTCTGGTGTTTCCTAATTCTGGTGGTTCCCTGACCTTGCTGGCCCCAGAGTCTCTGCAGGGCTGCAGGTGGAACAGCCTGGCTGTGCCCTGCAGCTCCAGCAACAGCACCTCTACAAGGAATGTCCCACATGAAATATCCACAAGTACTTGCTAGTTGTGAGGATGATGTTCCCAACTAAGGCACACAAGGGAAAGAACAAGGAGGGAACAAGGGTATAAATATATCTTGGATACATATGCAGAGAGAGAAGGGGGCATCAAGACCCCACAGAACTTTCCAGTAAATTAGGGAGCCTATGGGGAAGCTGGAAAGGGAATGTTCATCAGAGAGACAGGGCAAGGGGAAAGGGTTCAGACTGAAAGAGGGGAAATTTAGGTTAGTCATACAGAAGAAATCCTTCCCTGTAAGGTTGGGGAGTGATGCCCAGAGCAGCTGTGGCTGCCCCTGGATCCCTGGCAGTGCCCAAGGCCAGGCTGGATGGGGCTTGGAGCAGCCTGGGATAGTGGAAGCTGTCCCTGCCCAAGGCAGGGGGTGGAACGAGATGAGGTTTAAGGTCTTTTCCAACCCAATGCATTCCGTGAAACCTCTGCAGACAGAACGTCCTGTGTCAAGGTGGTTCATTGTCAGGCGGTATTTGAGCAACAACTTCCTCTTTCTTTGCTTACTTGACCTTTCCTGACTTACTCCACCGTCCTCTGGTTTCACACTGGGTGACACTGGAAGGGCTGCAGTAGTGGGTTGCAGTTTTGGTTTAAATGTGTGCTGGTGCCCTTGTAGCTGACGACAACAGCAGGTCCTCTAAACTCAGGTTTTGCCTGCAGTAGTTGTGGCTGCTTAGATTAAAAAGCAGACAAGTTTTTGTCTTTCTCTTTTCTCTAGGAGATAATGGCTTCTTAATCTCCCTTCCTCTCTCTGACACTCCCTCTACTCTACAGGTACCAACTGTCTTTTCTCTCAGTTCTTTATCTAAACCCTCAATATTCCTTAGTCTCTGATATTTCCTGCCTCACTTTCAAACCTGGTGTGTGTTTTATGCCTGTCCTCAGAAATACCTTGGAAAAATGGCTTCCAGGCATGGAAATGTGGGAATTCTGTGCCTCACCAGCAGAAGTTACAGACCTACCATGAGGTTTTGTTACTCACTTGGGGGAAAAAATACATAGATGGAAATGCCTTTTCATAATTTAAAAAGAAAAAAAAAACAACAAACTCCGCTTTGTTAGTGAGTTCCATGAGCTGCAGAGATCACTGTTAGAAAATTTTTCCTCTTCTCCCATTTCAACCCATCTGTGTGTGTGTAGCTGCAGTTTTGCCATTTTCAGTTTCAAGAGCTTGGTTCTTCCTTCTTTTCAGCTTTTCAGTGGTTTCTGACACAGCTGTGTTTCACCAAGAAAGGACAATTTTACACTACAGTTTTGAGAGTTTATTTTGTATTCAGTTTTACAGACCCCTCTTTCATGATATAAAATTAAAAGTGCCGGTTTGACACTAAAATTTTCTTCAAGTAGAATTCTGCAAATAGGGAAATCATTTATTGTGTGCATCCAGCCTCAGTGGTTCACTGATGTGAAGGACACTGCATCAGATTTTGCTGCTGCTCACAGTGATTTTGTCAAATCCAGCTGTAAATGTTGGGCAGAGCTGTGTCAGCCCTGCAGATCTGAGCCTCTGCAGTTTCCTCAGCTGGAAGGAGCCAGAACATTCACGTTGAGTCATCTTTCATATGATCAAAGTTGAACTTGTCCTTGTTTGCTGTGGGGTTTTTCTGTGCATCTTGTGGTCAGTCACAACACCACACCTGATCACATTTCTCCTTCCCCTTGCAGGGTTATCAACACCATGCTGGTGACCTGTGCTGTTTGCTGCTACCTGTTGTAAGTACAAATAATGTCCTGCCTCTTGAGCAAGGCCCACTCCTGTTGTCATCACAAGTTCCTTTTTTATAGCCTCAGAGCAGTTAGGAGCTTTTTGAATGTGTCACAGAGATTCAGACACGTTCTTTGGCAGCTCTTGGAATTCTGAGTTCTAAAGACCTTCAGTGGAGAAATTTTCCAATTGGAAAATGGTGAATTAAAAGGAACCTGAATTCCTCTTGTTGTCCTCTGACACATAACTGAGCTGTCCTCTGCATGGACTTGCTGTTCCTCCTCTCCAGTTCACTGCCTCATTTGCTCAAAGTGTAATGATATTTAGTCAATCCTAAGATTTTCCTGATTCTTAGGGTATTTTTTTGCCTTTTTCCTTTCCACTTTAATTCTGAGGTAATACTAACTCAAACCCACTGAACAGTTTTGCTTCTAAATTCCTTGAATATATTCTCAAAATCTGATTGAGTGGTGGGTGGAAAAGCTGCTGCATGGTGGTTTTTTTAGTGAGACTTTGATATATTAAACCATTTCTGTTTAAATGCACAGTGTGTTTTGAGGCTGCCTCCTTTCTGTAGGAGATTTGGTAGCAATAACAAAGTGACTTGTTGAGAGCTCTTCATATACTGTTTTTTTAATCAAGATTTAAGCCAGCTGTAGCTGGAAGCTGCAAGACAAAGCTTGCTTGTGTTTTTTTTCTCTCTCTCTTTTTAAAAACTGTAGAGACTGATCTTGTGAAAAAAGGAATCTGCTGTGCAGAAATAACTTCGAAAGAATTTTTTATGGAGAGTAAAGTGGTAAAAGTCTGGTTTCATCTTAAGGGTTAACTTGTTATAAAAATTCTTATTTGGAGTTCCATTTGAACCTGAGTAATATTTGTACTTTCTTGAACTATTTAGGCATTATTTATGCTATTCAAAGGAATTTAATATGAATATTTACAGAAATGCATCTCAGTGTTGACATGTTTTAGGGAAGGCCTGTTGGGTTAGACTGTGGTGCAATTTACACAGGTTTGGTTGTGATATTCAGGGTTAATATCAGCTTATACCCTAGAAAATATATTTCTATTCAGAGTATTTGACATGTGAACTCCTAAGAATTCACTCTTGCTTAACTATAAAAGTCCAGCAAACTTGGGTCTGTTTTGAATCCTTGGAAGTTTTTAAATTAAGTTTTGCTGAGTGGATATAGAAATTTGAGAATTTGTGCAAGGAGCTTGAATTTGGGATTGAAATTTGAGAATCTCAGTGCTGTGAAGGTCTCCTTGCCCTGCACATGAAGTTTGTAGCAGCCCAGTCTCATAACAAGTCCCAAATGTTTGGCTAAGAAAGGGCAATTTTTTTTTGTGATTTTTACTGCATTTATGTCACAGTAAGTTGGGTGGTTTTTAATTAGGAGGAGGGTTGAGCTTTGTTTTGGTTTTGTTTAAATTTGAAGTTCTCACTTGGGTTTTTTCCTACAGAAATAATGTCCCACTCTTCTAAAACCCTTGAGGCTTAGGGTTTGGTGTCTTTATTATTTGAAGGAGAGTTTTCTTGAAGTAGAGACCTTGTGACATCTGCAGCATCCCCTAGATTGTGATGTGAAATGTATTTGTTGTAGAATTTCTTAACTTTTGGCTGAATTCTGTGAACTCTTCAAATGTACAGTGGTATTTGGCTTGTAGGTTTAGTTGATTATTTTATCTAAACAGACCCATTATAAATCCTGCTGTCATTAACATGTTTTATAAACTGTTCTTGCATGTCCAGGGGTTCTTTGGTAATTTTGTGGGCTCTAATAGGCTCTGACTTGTTTTCTGAATTTCCTTTGGTTTTCTCCAGTTATACTTTGGGAAAAAAAAAATGCAGCAGCAAAATCTTAGGATGTTTTCAACCCTCAGTAGTTGTACCCAACCACAGAAATTGCATTTGTAGGTCTGCTTGCCAGAATGCAACAAAAAGCAGATTTTCCTCCTCATCTTCCAAGAACTTGCCTCATCACACAGTCTTTCTTTTGTTATTTGCTCATTTATTCTGTATAAAATTGTGGAACAGCCCTGGTTGGAAAGGACCTGAAAAGATCTGGTCCAACCTTTTTCCCTCTGTTTTATTCAGACATTGAAGTTTATTGTTCTTGTATCCTTTTCCTTTCGGGGGAGGAGGAGGCACTGAAAACATTTAAGACCTTAATTCTGAGTGATTAAAGAAAGAGATTAATGTTTCATACCAGTTTTGAAGGAAGCCCAAAGAATTGTTTCTGAGGATTCTTCACTGGATATGTTAGGATTGAAATAATTTCTGCTGTCCCAGGTGTTTGTGTGTCCTTAGCAGGTGGCTGGTGATGTTCTGTGCTCCTCTCACAGCTGCTTAGTCTCTGCTAGACCTGCTTTTATACTTTTGAGTTACCTTTCCAGTTAAAAATAGGGAAAAAACAATTTCCTGTCTTCATTAAACACCACTTGACTGACAAATTGATTTCCACTGGACTGAATTCGAAGTCAATCACATTTCAGCTTAAAGCCATTTCTTCTGTATTTAGATTTAACAGTGGTAATTTTGAATAACCGTATTGATTACATGGGATTCATTTGGTTGTTCTGTTGAAGATGTTTGCATCTAATTTGTGTACAGATCCTGTACCCAGCAGCCTTTTGAAGAATAAACCATTCCCAGGAACCTCATAAAATCTAAGGCAAAGTCTAAGAAGTTCCTGCTGCAGAAATTAGAGGTTACACCATATTGTGAGGTACTGTCAGGGTCTAAATCTATTTTGCTGTGCACAAAGCAGTTCCTGAACAGTGTCATCATGTCCTAAGAGAGGACAGGGTGCCTGGAAAATCATATTATTTGCTACTGATTTTAACAGGATTAAAATATGGATGCCCAAATTGACATTTAAACAGAGATAGCAGGACCTTAATTTGTAACACGAGCACAGACAGATGGCTGTTGTGGTGGGAAGACCTTTTAAAAAATCTCTCTGGTACAACAGAAGGGACTTTAATTTCCTTGTCTGAGCTGGATAATTAACAGTAGCTGTTCTAAGTGGGATCTGGTAGAATTTAAGGACCTGTGGGTGGCTCGAATGCCATACCTGCTTTTAGCAGCTCTGGAACATTGCATCTTGGATCCAGAGGTTTGTTTTACTCTGAGTGCTGCATTTTGTTGTCAAGCTGGATTATTGTATAAAGCAGCATCACTTAAGCAAAACACGGGAAAGGCTTTTTCATGCCTTACCTTGAATGCCAGGCAGTTGCAGCCTAACAAGTGCTTTAAATTCCTCAGGCCTGGCAGGGCAGGGAGCAGGAATGTGCTGCTGCCCTGATGCCACCCTGGCTCAGAGCTCGGGTGTCCAACAAACGCCTTTGGAAACCTCCAGGCTGCTTTTCCCAAAGCCTGGGTGCACAGGTTGGGGTTCTGAGTGTGCTCCAGCTCCTTTAATTCACAGCCATGCTGGGCCTGAGCTCGGGAAGCAGCGAGAGGTGAGAGATTCCTGCGTGGAGTTCCTTCCTGCTCTGCAGTGACAAAGGCAATAATGTGCTTTAACAGGCTTTTTGTGTTCTACCCTCCTCCCACTTGTGTTACTTCAGGATGCTGGAGGCAGATGGCACGGTGCTCTTTGGATCTGTCTGTTGGATGTGGAAAATTAACCCTCACAAAAGAAACCCCGTGATAATTTGAAGAGCTATTTTGTTTTTCTCTTAAGTAGATTTAACCCCATGGTCTCAAAATACATTGTTGTCACTGCTTTGGACAGCAAAGTAGAAATGTGTCACCCTAAAGGTTTTTGGCTGCTCTCAGTGGTGCCTTGCTGATGTTTTAATTCCTTTGTAGAGCCTGCTGCGTGTTCCAAGGCTTGTGTGACTGATGGGCTGCTGCAGGCTCAGCTCCTTGTTTTAGCTTGGAGTTCTACCCCGTGCAAAACTGAAAGGGGCATTGCAAAGAAATACTGGTAGATGTGAAGAGGATTGATGTGTTTGCTTTAAGTCTGACCCACATCTCTTGCCCGTGGCTGTTGCAGGCGTTTTGCAGCCGACCTGCACTTGGTTTGCTGGTCAGAGCATCAAGGTTTGTGTGGAATTTTCCATGACTGCCTAAGCACTCTGATACATTTGTGGCAGCTCCCGTTACAAAGCTGCTCTGCTTTTTCTCCTCCTTACAAAGCATTCTAGAAATAGCAGACAGATGAGCCAGTGTGTTCACTAAATGTGTTTATATAGTTAGTATTTAACATAGATTTAAATCCGTGGAAGCATCCATTGCTTTTTTTCTGACTCTTGTAACGTTTACAAAGCAAATATATCTTTTAACAGTGGAATATTTATTTCTGTTTAGCTTTCCTGGATATTTTCCACAAACTACATTCCTCTTGTTCTCAGTGCTGGCCATGGCTTCTGCAATGTTAGTTCATGCCCTGTTCCAGTGCAAGGCTGCTGTGCTGATGATCTGGGGTTTGTGTCATATTGGGGTTGTTTTTTGGACTTTTTTGTGTTCTTTTGTACCCTTTTGCTTGAGGTCTCTGTTTCTTGACCTCTGTGCCAGGTTTAAATTCACTTTTGTTCAATCTCTGAAAAATATACCATGTCTGCAAGGGACAGGTTGTCAGGCACTGAGAAGCAAGTGAGAGAGAGGATGTTTCTCAGAGGTTGGTGTTTAAGGGATGCTTCAAAGGCACTGAAAAAAGGTCTGTCTCTTTTATGCTCCCATCTTCTGAGCCCCCAAATAACTGAGTTTCATGTGTCTCAAAACACTTTCCTGTCAAAAGAGAGGACAGTGCTATCAGGTGGTTTTGTGTTGCTTTCAGTTGAACAGGACAATCTATTTCAGTTGCAGAACGATTTGGTGCCAAACTTCATTGCTGGTGGCTGCTCCTTGTGTATGAGCTTGAGTAGAATTTTTATTTGAACCTAGACCTTCCTGAAATACCCTTTTATTCTTTGATAGTTCTCATGTTTGGACAACTTTCCCATTGTCACAAGCTGTCATTTGGCTGATGTGTCTCTGTTGGGTTGGGGGGTTGTCTTGCAGTTGGCTGATTGCAATTCTGGCTCAGCTGAACCCTCTCTTTGGGCCGCAGTTAAGCAATGAAACAATCTGGTATCTTAGATTTCACTGGCCTTAAGGATGTCTGTGCTGTGCTGCAGTTCATTGGCAGGTGAGTATGATCAGATTTATTGATCTATTTGGTGTGTTAAAGCCTCAGGAGACATTGAATAGTAATGGGAGCAGTGTGCTCCAACTGCTGCAGCTCTTTTGGAGGAGAAATCTGTCTGTAGGCTGCAACAAAACATTTTGGATGTTAGTCTTCATTGGATACATGAAAAGCTTGAACCGAATTATTGACAATTATTTTTCTTTCTGTCCTGTTGTGTGGTGCTGTGTTCAGCGGTTTGTAAGGAGAACAAAACATTACTTCTAAAAAAAAAAATATAATTGGACCAGGATGTTTTTAATAGCTAACATAAGTGGATTTCCTAATCTTTACCAATTGTTAAACCTCTCCTCAAGCCTGCTACCATTTAATCTAAGACCTGTCCTGATTTCCAAGGCAACACAGCATTGCCCTCATTCATCTGGGAAGTTGGACTGGGAGCTGCCATTAGAATGTTCTTTATCTCCTGAGCTCACAGCTTGATGGTTTATTTTGTTTTTAATGACAGCCTGTGTGCAGCTGTAATCCTGGGTGAGCCTGGTGGTTGCTCTCTGGGCAGTGCTGCTGGAATGTGGTTCTTGCAGCTCCTGGGCTTTCTGACAGGGCCAGCAAAAATAAAGTGTTGTACTAAAAGTACCTTGATGCTGCTGGGCTTCTTCAGGAGGGCAGCATTTGGAATTGAAGGTTCAAGTGAAGGAGATGTGGCAACAAGCAGCCATGATTATAGTTTTTAAGCTGTAACTGAATAATTAAGCATATTTTTTTTTTGTCCTTGTACAACAGAGTCTCAGTTCAGTGCAGCAGGCAGTGACAGTTGATGCTATAGCTCTGGTAAATGCTTTCTGTGAAGTGTCCTGGACATTTGCTCCCCTTCAGAGAAGGTTTCCTGTGGACTGGGATGTTGTCAGACTGGGCCTGTGTGTGTGTCTGCAGCTCCTTTTAAGCACCAAGCAGAAGCTAAAGGTAGACTTGGCCCTGCTTCAATTGCAGGCCTGTAATTAGCTAAGTCAGTCAAGCACAATTTCCTAGGAGCATTTTCACTGCTTGGGTGCTAACATATAATTAGTTAGCTAAAACAGAGAACAGTGTGTTTTGGTAATGGGCACAAAGATCCCTGAATCCCATAGGATGAATCAGTTGCCTGGGATGTGAAAGTGGAGTTATCTGGACATAAAAATTGAGCTTCACAGTCAAAACCAGCAAGGACAGGCAGGAGGTGAGACACAACCTCTGGATTCCTGCTAACAGAATCAGGCCTTTTCCTCCATTTCAGTGAAGGATTTTCCAGAGAACTAGAGTTAAATTTGTACCAAGGAAGAGAGGGAACTTCTGTGTATTTGAAGATGACTGCAGAGTTTCTGTGGAGCTGTCATTTTTAAACTTATTAATGGAGCATTTCAGCCCTGCAAAGCACATGCAGTTGTATTCCATGGAGGAGTTTATTTTAACCTTTCATCTGATTTTATTGGCTTGATTTTGGAATAAAATTAAGGTTGTTGTCTCTGAAAAAGTTTAGAAAAGTAGAAGCATATAATAATCCTCAAATATCTGTTGCTTGAAACGTGCTGTCACAGCACTGCAGTGTTTGAGTGCTATTGCAGGGCTGAGGTGCTCCATGTCCTGTCCTTGCTCCTGTGCAGTTTGTGCCTAGTCAGGAGCTGGGAGTGAGATTCCATCTGATAAGAGCTGGGATATCTCTCTGACACTGCATGGATTCCCATCAGTATAGCAACCAGTTATTTCTGGATTTTGAGATGTGCTTTTCCAGCATTCAGGGGACCTGTACTATACTTGTTCCTGCCTCCTCCTTTCAGTTGAGGTTTGGGTGAATTAGTATAGAAAATGCAAAGAGAATGAAGTGCTAACTCCCAAAGTGGAAAGATCCTTAAAAATAAGGGTGATTGAAGCAAACCCATTTTACTTTTACCAACTGAGCAGCCTGGAAATGCTCCAGTGAGCTCCTCATGTTCTGCTGAGCAACTCTGCATATGCTGGCTTGATTGATCTGTGCCAAATTCCACAAGTTTGCTCTGTGTTTTCAGGCAGTTTCCCTCCCATCCAGGGGATGATTTTACAGCAATTCAGCTGATACATCACCAGGTTAATGGCTTGGATGGCAGAGTGTAAGAGCACACAGAGCTCTGTAAATCCACTGTGGACTCTTCCAAAGTGTGATCCAGCACTGCCTTTTCTCCTTAGCTTGGTGAGTTCACAGGCTGTGTTCTCAGAGCAGGAGCAGTCTCTGTGCAAGTGGAGAAAGGCTGGCATCCAGCTCACTGGGTGCTGTTACAGCAGTGAAAACGTTCCAGGGAAATTGTTGTTCTACCAGCTTATAATGTAACTAAAACTACTTGCAGTAACTTCAGAAATGAAACTGCCAAGAAAACATCCACACAGATGAATTATCTCCAGTTCTTGACCACTGCTCAGTGCATCTGTGGAATAGAAATTGCTGTGGTTAACAGCCAGGCCTTCAATTAGCAAACTGTCTCCATGGAAGGGAATAATGAAGTTGCCTCTTGCTTTGCAGGTGAAGAAGAGATGAAAATCTCCACTGACCCAGAGGTGCCCTTGCCATAGCTGGTTGGATACGAAGCCTGCAGTAATGCCTTAACCTTTCTAATGTTCTTCAAGTGGCCTCTTCAGAATTCTGTGGTTTTTCCTACTATTCCATTTAACAGAGTGCCTAATGCAATTGATCCTCCTCTTTGGTGCTGTCGGTTTTTGACTGTTAACTCCAGATGTGATGAAAATTTCTATTTTTACGGGTCATGGAATCACATTTTGTCTGCAATAACACTTTATATCTGCAGGTCTTAGCTTGTCTGTCATTGTGCTGTTCACCTCTGTTCTGCTTGCACTGGACAAAAATGTGTGCAATAAACTGTGTGAGGAGAGGAGAAACAGTGGTACCATGTGCTGATGGCAATTTTTTTGTTGTTTTGTTTTGTTTTTTTTTTTTCAAATGAATTGTATTCTTGAGAAATCTGGCCTTAAATTTCTCATGCCTGGAAATAAAACTAATCCTCTGCTTGATACAAAATGTTCTCGTGCCATGTTTAACTGTTACTTTTCTGTGGATTTAATTGGATACGTGCAGTTGAGCTGAGGATGTTTAGATGATGTGGCTAAATTATAAAGAAGTTAAATAGTAGGAATAAATGGGGGATTGTTGCTTATATCGAGAGCTCTGGGGTAGATCTATAATAGGATTAAATTTGCAATGTAAAATTGCTGAAAGGTGCAGGAATAAGTGAGTGCTTGGCTTGAGAGCCTCTTTTCCAGGAACTTCCTATTTTCTGAGAGGGACTCAGAGTAGCAAAGGTAAAATGGTTAATTTGGATGAAACCTTCAGAGAGATTTTGACAGGAGGCTGATTTAATCCCTGGCATGTTTGCAGGATATTTATAGGAATTGAACAGCAAGCATTGCAGTTGTTTTGTGCTGACCTGACCCTTGCATGTGGAATTGCAGACCTGGGAAAGCACATGGCAACACAGGCAAGAGGTTCCTGAGTCTGTGGGATTTGGGATGGATCTGCTCAGTTGTTGGCTGAGGAGCAGCTTCAAAGGATAAAAATGCTGCATCCTGAATGCTTCCTATGGCCAGATAAATTACAGTTATTCCCTTCACTGTTATGCACAAGGACATAATGGAATGGTTAATATTTGATTTGCTTTTCTCTTTTGGATAGCACCATTAACATGTTCAGTGGGACAGTACTCATTACTACACAGGAAATTCCAAGATCCTGACATCTAACTTGCAGTGATCCAAAACTGGGCAGTGTGAATTGCAAAAGAAGGAGGAACGTGCTCATTTTTACAAATAAGCACAGCAGCTGTTGGGACTGGAGCAGTGGATTTTTTTATCCTGTTACCTTCTAAGAGCTGTATTTTACCATGCAATATGTTGCACACCGTCATGTTACACAGTCTGTACCAAATAATTCCTAGGAAAATTGAAACCAACCTGAAGGTTGTTGTTTGATTTTTGAAGTGTGTGGAGGGTAAAATATGTTGACGTTGTATGAGGAGAGAGAGAGAAATACTTCAACATATCATTGACAATTTTGAGATTTTAAAATATGTTGATCTGCTTGTCATATTTCTCCTGAAGTGAAGTATCCCAAAAGAAAACACTCAGTGACAAACAGTGCTGTTTATTGTGTTACCACTGTCTTTAACAAGCTTTCTATTTTAGGTCCTAAGCTATCACTTGCTCTAGAAGAGAGAAGTAAAGCAGAGTTCCCATGGGGTGTCTCACTGGTGCTGAATTTAATGGGAAGAGCTATTCCAAGCCAGGACAAAGAAGCCATAGAGCAATTTTCACCTAGATGCTTCCCAGAAAGACATTCTCCTTTTCCAGAGTGGTTAATATTTCCTCTGAAGCAGATGCCAGGTGGCAGCATGACTGAAGAAGCTGAAATAATAATATTTTGTGTCTGTTCTGCTGGATGTTGCATGGTGGTTGGGGAATTGTCTGCTCCATGTGTGCCAGGAATTAACACTGCTTGGGATAATTTCTTTTTTTTGCATGGGGAAATGAGAAGAGAGGGATTCAGCCACTGGTGTTTAACAAACAACGCAGAGCTTTTATCACGCATCTCTCTGTTTTCTGACAGCAGAAGAGAATGCAGAATGTTCAAGTATAAAAGAAAGAAGTTTGTGCTTGATATGGAAAACTTGTGTCTGTGTTGAAAGATACTTGGGTAAAAAATGAGGAAAGTGGAGGAAACTGACTCCATAGGCAAGTGTCGAAGACTTTGAAGTCATAAACTCTGGCAATGTGTAAAGTGAGAGTTCAGGCCAGGGTCATTTCAAATGCTTTGTAACTGCTTTTGTTCATATTGTTTAGGAAATGCAAATATCTGCATCTCTGCTCCTCTCAAGAAATTGTTCTGGAGACTTTATAGAAGTTTATTTTTCCTGTCATGGAAATCTTGGAAGTATTTTGCTCCTGTGAAGGGATGAGTTATCAGAGGTGGGTGGTTGCTCTCTTGTTTCCAGAATTAAATGTCATAGGGCAAAAATAGAAGAAATGGGGTGAAATGAAAAAAACTTTCTTAAAGAATAGAAGACGTTCTTTAAATAGCAAGATAAGAACGCGTGGGTCTATTTTTTGTTATGTTTATTAGTAATAATTTCTCCAATTGTATCTGAAGCAGTCCAGGCCAGCTACCTGCCCCTGTGAAAGGTGGTTTTGCAGTAGTAAATACAGATCTGCAGGCAGAAAATGGACGGATGAAGGGGGTAAATGCAGAGCAGCAGGACCGGGGTGTCGGACGCGAGCCCAGCTCGGCCACAGGAGGCTCAGGCAGCGCCGCGCTCTGCCCGCGGGGACCCGCCTCCCCGCCTTAAATACCCCCCGCGCCCCGCGCC
>JANRGV010099912.1:0-14839 GCA_024734035.1 Alethe castanea
CAGGGAGGACCTTACTACTCTGTACAACTACCTGAAAAGAGGCTGTCCTTAGGCAGGGGTTGGTCTCTTCCAGGCAACAAGAGATGCAATAAAGGAAAACGACCTCAAGTTATGCCAAGAAAGGTTCAGGTTGGAAAGTAGGAAAAACTTCTTCACTGAGAGTGGTTAAGCAACGGAACAGGCTGCCCAAGGAAGTGGTGGAGTCCCCATCTTGGGAAGCGCTAAAAAAAAGCAGATGTGTCACATGATATGGCTTAGTGGGCATGGTGGTATTTGGTTGCCTTGGACTTGATCTTAGTGGTCTTTTCCAAATATAATGATTCCATGATTCTACACTTATTTCTGCCTGAGATGTTCTATTTCTTATTTCTCATCAAGCCACAGCAGATGTCCACAGAATTAAACCACTCTAAAACATGGCTATGTATGTACACCTACTGTCTGTGCATATGTTTTATGCTAATTTTAAACAAAATAAGGGAGAACTAGAAAACTGTTCTCCTTTTTCTAATTTTGCCTGCACCTAAGGATTGATGTGGCCTGTTTTACATTCACAGCAATGTTCAAAACAAATGTCGTTTTAAAAGCTGAGGAGGAGGATAAGGATGTTGAAATTGAGGTATAACTCTTGTATTCACTGAGTAAAATTAAGTTTCAAATAGTTTTGCACAGTGGATTGGTTGCTGTGAGCAGAATTACAGCAGTGAAATGTTCAATTAACATGTGTGTCTCTGTGGAGCAGAGCTTGCAAGAGTTCTCTGAATTGAAGGATATCATACAGAAGTAGAAATGAAGGGCGTAGCTTTGTTCAGTTTCCAAATTGCTAAGTGATATCCCTCCAGTCAGTTAGGAAGTAGTCTGTGATTGATGGCTGCTGTTGGAAAACTTGCTTTAGTCTTTATGAGACTTTCAAAATCTACTTGAACTAAATGTAATCAGGCATATTATTCCTATGTAGTTTGCTACATTTCAGACCCCTTTACAGGCCATAAGTCAAGTGCACAATTTAAATGCTTGCACATTCTAAATCAGTGGTCTCCAAAGTGGGGTGCTTGCACAGTGTGATATAGGAAGAAAATATCAGAAACGCTGATTTACTGCTACATCATAGCAGCTTGACCAAGTCCAGAGGACTTCTAACATTAATCAGCTTTCAGGACAGGATTCACTGCTGGTTCCCCCTCATCTAACAATGCTCAGAGCAAGCAACCTCTCCCCTGCAAACATCCCATACCCTAGTCTCAGAAAGACATACTTGCTTCCAGGTAATTCACTAATTTAGTACAGCTATTTTTAAATTCAGAGATAATTAAATTTCTCCTAACGTACTCAATCTCTGAATTGGACATTTAATTTAAAAATGTACTTTTCTAATCTATTCTTCTCACCATAAACACATTCTAGACCTTCTTCACTGTAACGTGCCTCTAACGATTGCCAACAGTAAACTCTCTTATTCTTTTAATGACACATATTTGTCTCGCAAATCTAATTTACCTAAAATACTTCACTAACTTCTCATACAACTGTGAAAATTGTTCTGTGGAAGTACAATGGATGTATTTAAAAATCATGTCAATCTGTTTTCAACAGGCACAAGTTTTGGCACTGAAATCAGAAGGGTACAAAATCTTATTCACAAGTTACAGTATTGTACCTTCTATCATTTCCATCCCACTCGGAGGTTTACAGTGTCCAGCATGGCTCACAACCCAGACAGGATACTGCTGGTTCAGTCCACAATAAAGGGCCTGTATAAAGGTCCTGTAATAACCTGCCAGTCCAGGGTTACCTGCCAAAAAACAAAACATACAAGCACAGTCAATAATAACCTTCCAAGAGCAAGCATTCTGCTTCGAAACAAACTAAACAGCATTACACCACAATTTTAAAATTTATTTTCTCTAGTACATTTCCAGTTTTTATTTCCCCAATGTTATGGGCTATGCTATTCAACTTGCTTAATTCCCCTGACCAACAGCACTCATGAGAAGCATTTTACAAAATTACTTCGAAATTCCAAAACCTAAAATTGAAGTCCAACACAAGTGACATTTTTTTTTTCCATCAGAGGTCAACCAGCTTGCTTATCTATCCCATCCAGTTACAGAAACGTGAAATTAAAACATTATGAAGTCTACAGCATGCATCACCTGATCCAAATGTCTGCTCTCCAAATATCTCAGTGTTACCACTTCAAAACAGATATGTGACATTGTTACTACACAAAAAGGCTGCCCTGACGCTAAAATAATGGATGATTTTATTTTAAACACATTGGATCAAACAAATATTTTCCTGCTTGCAACTTCATTTTCTCTCTGTCCCTTTCTACACCAGTGGAGAAGCTCTTCCCTTTTCAACTATTGTGCTCTAGAACCATGGGAGAATCTGCCCTCCCTCCTGGTGTCCCAGCAGCTTTTGAGGATTTCTCAGAAAAGGCTGGTGTCTGAATGGACATGGCTCATCCTGGGAATTCAGACCACCCTGCTCTAAAATCCACTATGAAACATGAAAAATATCAACTGTCATACACCACTGCTGAAGTGAAAACTGGTATACTGTCCCAAAGATAAAAGTACATATATGAAAGGGATATCTGGATTGCCAATCAAAACTCTACACTTTGCTCCTCCTTTTTTCTTTCTCTTTTGGATATGACGAGTGATATAAATTGATGAGGAAATCCGTATGAAGACGGAGCAGAACTTTTCTTATTTACACATGATGCATAAAAATTCCACACAGACATAAAAACATATAATTCCTATTTATTTATTTATTCATTGATTTTCCAGAGTACTTACACTGATTTTTTGTTATCATTTAGACACCAGCAAAGCTCACCATAATGTTTGGGATTGCTCAGTTATGTGTCTTTCAACTCTCACCTCAGACAATTCTTCGTTTGGATATCATCAACAGCAAAAGGCAGCAGGAGCAGTACTGTGTAAAAAAAGGCTGCCATTTTTTAAGACAAAGACATTCCAAAATAACACCAGTGTATTACAAAACAAAAACATCTTCATTCATATTTTGTCAACTCCTCTATATCAGTCTCATTGTAATAACAGAGGCTGAGCTGTGGAAGTATTGATAGTGACAGAGAAGAATTAGACCTATAATCAAATTAGTACCTAGGAAAACAGTGCATGGAAACAAAAACAAGGATTATTCCACCTCTTCTCTTTCTGTAGTGGGTATTTTCATATTTTCTTCTTTTACTTCCACCCTTTTGCTCCTCAGGTAGCCCAGAGTAAGTTCATTTACCCTCCCAAGAGGCTCCTTAAGCCCAGTGCCACCGAGGCACCCAGAGGCATGGGGAGCAGAGCCACGTGCGTGGGAGGTGATACCAGGGCTCACCCTGGGATGATGCATAAGCACAGGAAGGGAGCCTTTCCCTCTAGGTAATGTATCTCACACACTTCACCCCTCACTTACATGTGGTAAGTGTCTCTAGGGGCTTTTAAATCTTAATAAAACTACTGATCTTAGAAAAACATTATTTTTACTGGACTACACAGATGTGGGGGAAGAAAAAATCCTCAAACCCAAAATACCACTATCAGTTTTTAGGTGTTTCTAAGCATCTCTTTGTAAGCTTGCCATCAAAGAAAACTTTAAAAAAAAGAAACTTGTTTTGCAAAAGCTCCAGAACACACGACCAAATTTGTGCAAGTTGATTTACAGAAAAACAATCTGAAATTCACAAGGTTCATACATTCATACAATTGCATCGCACTTTCATACATCAAAAATATATAACATGAAGGGCCCCAGAGACAATAAAACATAATCTTGACATCATCTGTCAAGTTCCTTGGATTGATGTTACACAGAGGAAATCTGTCTTTCAGCAAGGCTGAGGAAAAAAGTAGCAGCAATCCAAAATCAATTGTGTCTTTTGTAGTATTAGCGACCATAATGTTTTGCATTATGTTTAATCCTGGAATATAATACCATTAGGAGTTTTGAGATCAAGGAATCACAAAATTAATCTCAATCACAGCATTTTTTCTTTGTACTTTTCTTTTATAATGCAGAACAAGGATAGGAGAGAAATTACAGCAGCTTAGACATTTTGGTGCTCTTTCCCATTGTCAGCCAGGTGAACCTAACACGAAAAATCTGCTCAGGATTTGGTCATCAGTTGAAGAACAGTCAGGTAAGAACTGCTAAAGAACAGTGAGGCTTTGCATTAAATATTATACAAAGCTTAAGAAACTCTAATACCTCTTTCAGGGAAAGGGGACTTTTATCCCATGATAAATATGGTGTGTATTTTAGGCAGGTAAAAGAGAAAATCCATAAGTGCAAATGAAACCTCATCTCTGGGTTAAAAGTCCTCATAAGCATCTGCTTATGGTAAGAGATATTCTGAGAGGTCTGAGCTGTTAGAACTGCTACTGGCATTTCAAAATGCCTTGAAAGGGTATGAATGAGAACTGCTGGCAGACAAGCGAATTAAAATCAACAAAAATTTTAACAGAAAAAAATTTCTACAGAGAAATCACCATGTGTAAAGCACCAATAAATTTATTCTTTATTGAACTTGCAATTGCAATTGAGTTATTCCAGATTTGCACTGACCTAAGCAAATGCAGATTAATAGTCCTTGCACTTGAAAGCTGGCATCTACAATATTTATGAGTGAAGAATGTTTATCTCACATGCCTTCCAATTAATTTTGTATGTTTTTGATTTAGCTGCTATCTGTCAGAATACTTTATAGGGAGGAAACAAAAAAAAACCTGGACTGATGAAGATTTTTTTCATACAACAGAATAATAGTAACAGCTAACAGAAATAACTGGGGCTTAATATGTACAGCAGTCTGTCATCAATAATGTTTTAGGCTGATCTTTGCAACTGAAATGTGTTCAATTAAATTACTTTATTTCATAGATAGAGAACTACCAGGTTAATCACAAGGACACCCGGGCAACACAGTGCTCATTTGTGCTTTTTAAGGCTTTCCCAGTACAGTAAACCAGAACTGCCTATGCTGTATCACTCAGCAACTAAGTGTCAAAAAATGGAAACCATAAGTAAATGCAGTGTTAACCTCCATGATTTGAAGGTTACTCCAGTTATTTGAATACCACATCAATCCTTAGACACCTCAGGGCAGCTGAATCATTCATGCATGCCAACAAATCTCAAATTGCAGTCATCTGAACCATGAAGCACATCTTAAGCAGTTACTCTCAACTGTGCTTAATTTTCAACAGCATTTATGTTGTTTCAGAAGTCTTTTAAACAATAGCTGTAAATGGTGACCATAACAGAGAAAGACCCAAGACTGTAATACATTGTGGATTTGTCTCATTTGCAGAAGATTTATAAGCATTTCATGGAAAGAGTGTGTCAAATGGACAATTTATACAATGAATGAGAACAGCGGGACCACTTCATCTGATGTACCCATAAGCTGCAATAACCAAAGGACTCCTGCCACACTCCCAGTTTTTCTCTGTAACACATGACATTTCACCCAGCTATTCTACATTAAGCCCAGTCTTTCCATTTTTAATTTGGAGACGGGAACCCACTGCTTCCTTTTCCGATCTGTTCCACCTACAGCTAACACAAAACAGTACAGAACAACTGAGAGTGCAGAGGTGGAACTCAGAGCTATTTTAGGAGGTAAATATTCTCCACTTCTCTATACTGCAGGTACAGGCTTCCAAGAACTAGAACTACTATTCTTTAGTCATTCGTATAAGTAGAAATACAAACATTACTTATAATGATGCATTTTCCTACCTTTCACTTTCAAACATTCTCCTGTTAATGCTTTTCCCATCAAATCAAGATTTTAAATGCCATCTGCTTCCTTAATAAGACACTTAGGCAATGGAGAGAGAACAACTTGTACAAACGGAGTATTTACCTCAGGATATCACTCCTAAAGAATAACCTTTATCCTGATTTCACATGATTTCCTATACAATGCATCATAAAGTCAAACTTGGCCTGTCTTGAAATGAAATAGTAATATTTGAGATGCACCACTTCCACAAGATAAATTATTCAGACTTGATAAATTCAAACTTATATACAGTGCAACTCAATCAGTTTACTTATGAATAGAAAACAACTAACACATTATGCTCACTTAAAAAGTCACAGACCACAGCCATTCCTTGCAAGCAATGACAGCTTTTATGGCTTACAAATTGTCAAGCATTTTGAATTCTTCAGCCACAGAACACATTCATGTCAAATAGAAACCATAATTAAGAGAATACTAGCATTAGATAACCCCATGCAAAAAATGTTCCAGGTTAGAAATGAAGATATTCACCAAAACATGAAAGAAGTCTTCCACCCAGAAAAATGGAAGTCAAAAATATATATACCTCGCTCAAAAGAAATTGAGACTAAAACATAAAACTAGGTAATTTTCAGCAGTTCTGGAAGGGATAGCTGAATTGAGAATGATTTATTTAAGCAGTATATAGTAAAAGCCGAGAGTGGTGGAGAGTGAACAAAAAATTGACACCTAACTAAGTCATCCCAAACAGTGACAAAGCTTCTTGCACCTTGCTTTGACAAAGGCGTTTGGGTTCCATGCACGGTCCTGTGAGACATTCCCCAGTGTTTCCAGTTGTGTCTCCAGGAGCCTGAACATCCATGGGAGCAGTAGCTGGCACTGAGCCCTGGTGCTTTATGCACTTCTCCAGCAGTTGCTTTTTGCTTGCTCTGAGACCTCAGCAGGACTATAAAGGCAGCTACATGAATATAAGAAGGGAAATACACAGCCAGCAGTGGGTTTACAGAGAACTTTGAGGAACTGGAAAATATGCCAGCGATTACCATAAGTATAATTTTAGAAATAATCTACAGTTTCAGAATTAAGTGTATGCCGCAGTATTTACATTATAGTCTCCTACAAGAAAAAACAAATGAAGCTTCTAAAAAGAAAAAAAAAAAAAGAGTAGCTATAAATCAAATTTGAGATCCAGCGGTGCACAGCAGGACACATAAAAATCATTTTTGTGGCGATGATTCTCATTGCCTCTTCACAGAGCTGCCAAAGCTCCCAGCTCCAGCTCGAAGAGCCTCAGTGACAAGCTCCTTGCTCAAGGAAACTTAATCTGCCTTTGGCGTCTGACCAGCCACCATGGAAGAAGATGCAACTCCCCTATGTTAATGAATGGAAAGCAGCCCATGCAGATGTCAGAAGAATTTAAATGGAGCATGCAAAAAACACAATGATGTTCTCACACTAGGGAGAAAACTGCAGAATCTGACACCGTGGCTGGTGATCAGGCCTTAAAAGGCAACACAGGTCTCTCTGACATGCAAGGTCAAGGGATTTCATATAAAACATGTCAAGTAATATTTGAGTGACCATCATAAACTCATGTCAATGAAGCTTTCACCTGTTTGCACGTCTCAGGCACTGGCATTTTTTGTCATGTATCCCTTTATAGTCCCTACTCCAGGAAAGCAGCATCAGCCAAGGAACAAAACATTACAAGGACGTTATAGAGAAACACATGTGAAAACTCTGTTTGATCCTCTCTAACTCTGGAATGGTGAATTTGGCTGGAAAGCACCTTAAGATATTTCCTTGGGTTGTGAAAACAGGGAATCTCAGAAGGATTAGTCAGGTGTCTGTAACACAGCTTATTAGAGAAGTTTTTCAAGAACATTTCACATTTTTTTTCCTATATATACATACACACATACACTCTTATTAGTTTGACACAGCTATAAAACTTATGTATAGGGTTTTATAATACACATTCTTTGTATATATTTTGCAAAGCCAACAAGCTTGTCTGTTTCACCTTTAGGATAAATGCAAGTTCATTCACCTCTAAAGAAATCCCACAGACAGTCTGATAAACCTGAATTAACCTAACACAGCTGTTTTTGCCCAAGAGACAAGAGTGCCTGAAGCCTGAGAATTAAAACTGCCAGCTAAAAATTGTGACAATATATGATGGTCTTCCCCTGGAAATAATTAACAGCATCTATCCAGGCACATAAGATATGAAGTCCAAAATGCTGATTTCACCCACTGCAAACCTACTGGACTTTGAAATTAAGCAATATTGCAAGGGTTATAAAGTCCACAGATGTTTTTCAATAATTACTTCTGCCATCTCAACCAAAAGAGGTACTTAAATACAAAAGAAGCTTTGATTTTAATTTTTTCTAAGGTGTCTGTAAACTAATGTTACTTGGAAGGGGGTTAAGACTGAGACATAAAACTGAAATAATTGAGTTCCCAATGGAACAGCCAACTTTACACACTTTTCAGTGGTAGAACCCAGGATTTTCTAGTGCTTACACTTAAACAATTTTTGTGAAATTTTCCCCATAGTAAATGAAAAAATAAAAACATTTAGTTAGATCTCCTAGTACACACCTACACTTACATAGCCTCTTAAGCAGATGAAGACAAGTATAACCACTTTTAACACCCCAGAGGTGGCTGGTCTGATCCAATCCATCCTACAACCAATGCTGGTAGAGAGGCTACTGCAAGTTCTGTGCTGGGTCTAGAATTCCCAGTGGGAATTTTTCAGCCAGCTTCGTGGTCTGAAACAGCATTGGACAAGAAGAAAACAAACCTCCTTCTGAAAGAAAGAGGGAGAACAAAGGAAGGGCATGAAGAGGAACACGAGACTTGATGTCAAATGGGTTCACAAGAAAGCCTCAGAAACATCTGAATAACACAACCCTGATGAGAAAACAGCAGCAGGAAAAAGACAAAGACAGGAACATAAATAATTCAAACCCAAGATAACCACAAATTATTTGTTTTGTGCAGATACACAGCTCTGCAAATTTGATCACTTTTGAATAATATACAAGGAGAAAGCAAACAATAAACCCCATAGGCACCAGAAAGAATTTCCTATGCTGTACCACTGGTGAGAATTTAAAAATAAAAAAAGAAGAAAAAAAGACATGTGTGGGTGTTTTGGGGTTATTAGGTTTGGCTATTGCTCGTTTTGTTTTAACAAGATAGTAACAGACAGGAAACAAATAGCAACAGAGAACACCAATTCAGTTAATTTCAGAAAAAAGGCTGAAAATGTCTTTCTGTAATTTTTGTGTGTTGAAACTTCCAGAATGTTGTATTTGAAACCAACAGTCTACGGTGATTTTGTAAGTGAATTTTGCATTTGCATCTGCCTTGAGTCTTCAGAAATGCAAGATAAAAAATAGACTGTTCTGAACAGGGATAAACCAAGATTTATCAATCCACATCCTGAGGGAAACACTCTTTGCATTGACACCACTGTATTTCTGACTGAGGGAAAAGCCTTGTAGTTGGGGTATTAATACTGGTCCTAAGTAGATGCTCCATGAACACTTCACCTGAAACACTTTTTTCAGGAAAACACAAAACACAAGTCACTTCACAAGCACATTCCATTCAAGACCTATAGCGAAGAGTTTCTGCCTCTTAAGAGAAGGCTGTGATAATGGATATAAAATATGTAAAACCTACAGATGGAAGGCAGTATTTATGTATCACTATATATTTACTCCTTACTATGGGAGTTTTTTAATCCAACAAGGATAATCAAGGTTTGTTTTCAAAAACTGAAATCAAGACAACGATCAAATTCTTCTATCATGCCTGTAACAGGAAAACAGGAGCAAGAGTTATGACTGAGTTTTCCATAATCCAGATATTAAACATAAAAGGTCATACTTATTTCTATAATAGATTCAGTGATCCCTAGGAGTTACTATTCGATTGAAATAAGGCCATGTGTTAACTAGAATCTGAAAGAGGATTTTTATTTTTCATTCTTTTCAGATACAACTAAGTCAAAATGTTTTAAATCAAGGCAAATTCATGGTACGTCAGGTATTTCTTGTATCAGCTCCCATAAAGCAAGTATATTATACACTGCTGCTGTAGCTTTAAGCATTTTAAGTGCTTTATTTGTACAAAATGCACATAGAAACACTGAATTTCCTTCGTAGGTAGGTCCTTCACTAAGCAATTTCTTCTTCCCTCCTGCCTCTAGACATCCCATGAAGAGAAACAGATCCTTTTTAAAATTTTCAAATCAAGCAAAATACCCTAGAACACAACTTTTCCATAACTCTGGCCAACTTGAGCCACTGCATGCTGCAGGAGAGGGACCACTTCCTCCCCTGATGCTGCTCACACAGCCAGGCAGGAAGGATCCATGCTGAAAACGCCTCATTAGTAGGGAGAAGACACCAAAAGAAGACTGTGGATTGAGAAATTTCAGTAAGTCACTTCAGTAAGTCACATCTGCCACCCAGATTTAGTGGAGGGAAATACTGTCATGCACAGCTGGATGCTCAACCATCCTGTCATTACTCTGCCTTCTCAAACTTAACAAGCTCAACTGTGCCAAGCCCCCATCAGAGGTACTTCTGGAGCACTGGGAAATTCAACAAAAATGGCATATTTCAGGCCTAGATCTGACATACAGGCTCCTCTCTGCGTGAGGAAGTTTTTATTTTTAATGAAAAACTATGGTTTTTTTCTGTTCTAAAGACAATGGAAGCTCGTGGGCTGACCCAGTAAACAAAGCTCAACTGTCAGCATATTTTAAAATATTAGTCACAAACAAGTAGTACATAAGCAGCAAAAATAATGGAGAACAGTGTCCTAAGAATTTAATTTTTTAATATATAATGTGGGATAGAACACACACCTTTCCTTCAAGGGGTACTCTACCAGCATGCATGTCTTCTAGCCAAACTTTAATTTTGGTATCCTTTGGTGTCCACTATGTCTCAGAAAAAAACAGGGGAAAATGTACCAACATATTCAAAGTTTTATGTGGATTGAAAACAGAAGTCAAATAGGTACAGACAGATGAGTATTATCTGCTATAAATAATACCCTCAGGAACTCAAACTATTTAACTCAGTAAGTAAAGAGGAGGGTCATTTGAAATTTATTCACATTTTATAAATAAGAAACAGACCAAATAATCAGTGGCTAGTAATACTTTAATTCTCATGCACAAAGAACTCCAGCTTACAGCACTTTACATGCCTGACCACCTGAGGAAACAAGGCTGATCTTGTAATTAAATCATGAATATTTGTGCTAGAGATAAAGAAATGGCTAGAAAAGTTGGGAGAAGCGCCTTTGGAAATATCAGGAAGATATGGGTGGGTTGTTTCTTGGTTTGTGTGCATGCTTTTGCTCCTGTTCAAAGTGCAAATACACAAAATATGGTTACACACATCCCATACAAGCATAAGAATAAAAACTGTTTTGTAGTGTTTATGTCTCACTAAAATAGAAAACTGTGCTCTTACTTCCTTACCTGTTGATAAGAAGACCAGTCATAGAGAAAGGGAAGAACATTTTATCTTACACTACGTACTTCTACCTGGATTGTTATGCTGCACAAATTTTTAACTCCACAGCGTAGTCTCTTCTCAATAATGACTTTTGCATCCCACATATCAGTTACTGGAGAGTAGGAAAGCCAATTTTTTTACTCAGAAAAAAAAAATTCATTACAATGTAAAATACAAATTCTCCACATCAGAATCTGAGAACTCGGGGTAAAATGCAAAGAGTTGGCAGCTTCAGCTGGAGCTGCACTGGAAACAAAAGCAGAAGCCTCAAGGGAGAGGCATTCTCAGAGAATCACTACCACCTGGAGAGGCTGGTGGGGTACCAGCTCCTGCCAAAGAAGTCTCCAGACAGAGCATGTGAACTCATGTATGTGCTGAGTGCTGTGGACTGACACCATAATTTATCAGCAGAAAGTTCTGTGGCAAATCCAGCTGAAGGAACTCCCACCTTCCCCCCTGACTATCATTCCCACCCTCCTACCAACACCTCTCTGTTACACTGGCACAGTTCTGCAAGGGCCCTGCTGTGAACCCAAACAGGGAACTGTTCCAGCTGCAAAAAGACCCCAGAAATAAATGTATGCATTTAGTTAATTCACAGCACGATCTCTCAAGTATTGTTCTGGCATAACTGAGGGGTGGAATGGCACAGCATGACGGGAAAAGGAATACCTTATGCCAGTATTGTTGACAAACATTTTAAATTGCGAAATAATGGCCTTAGGAAGTTTTTTAAGTGCTCCAAGCACTAATCTCTTGGATTTCCATTGTCTGGTGAGTCTTAATGAACACTCTACAAACAGTTTCTAACTTCCATACTACTTTACACTCAGGAGCATCTGCTTTATACCTAACTCCATGGTTCTAACAGCTGTGTGAAGGCAAGAGCTCTATGAATGGCCCAGTCTCTTCACTGGCTGCCCACAACCAAAGAGAGGTTCAATTACTTAAGTGCTGCCTGCTAATAAAAGCAGGTAATGGTACAGACTTTCCAGGAAAATTCTGATTATGCTGATCACGTAAGATCATAACACAGACAGATGGAATACAGGGAAAGACACTCTTGAAAATTTTAGGATCACCAGGTAGTTTTCTCGGAGCCAGTGTGATGAACAGCCCAGTAGGCAAATAATACATTCAAAGATCAAGTGGTTGCTTCAACCCCTCTGCTGCAGGTGAGGCCACGACAGCATTTCTTTTCCTCTCTGCAGGAAAGGACTGCAGATTCATAGCCATTCTTTCCACACAGTAAGGAACAATGTTTTATAGTAAATAATCCAGTCAAGTACAGTATCTGCCAAACTAAGTTTAATTTCAAGCACTGCAAATATCACAGAATGGATGAATGCTGCTGCTAAGATAAAATGTAAAAGAGAAATCATTCCTAAATAAATACAGCATCTGTGCACATACACAAGGAATTCTTTTCAGCTGTTTATGATATGAACATATAATATAATCATATAAGCATATAATCAGGACACAAATCAGATGCAAAATTCAGACTTTTTTTGGTTCTTGCTGATTAGCCACATGTGACTCAAGTGTGCCAGCTGGACTAGATGCCATTCTGAGCTCCATAACCCTCCACATGCCTTGTTAAGGGAGCCAAGACTCCATTCAAACAAGATTTTAAAGTTGATTCCCTGGACCAGATGTGTTAAGTAACATCTTCATTTTTGAGCACCTAAAATTTCCTTTTTCTCTGCTCCATTGTCTCAGATGAGGATGGACAACAGAAGCACTACTCTCCTTGGGATGGTATGATCAAAATAAGCAAAGGTAATAGGACTCATGAAACCTTTTATCTTATACTAGCAGAGGTAGGTGATGATAAACACACAAAGCACAATGTTAATATGATGGAAAACTTCCACATAGAAAACAACCTCAGCTTTAGGTCACCAGAACTACGTGATCCAGGATTAAGAAAAGTGTAAGTTACTGTACGAACAGGGGACCTCCATAGCTTTTTTCAACATATGTACAAGTGTAGTTACACTTTCAGAATTCCACCTAAAAATTCTCATTGCATGTAGAAGCATTACTTAATTCAACCCTCAAAATCCAAAGTTAAATGAATGATTCTTTTTAAAAAGACCTGAAGTACTTTTACGTGATGAGTTATAATGTCCTTTGGGTATATCCTCTGCTGTACACTGGAAGGTGATACCTGCCCTGGCACAAGAATTTTTCACAGTGAGAGAGGAGCTGCCCATGGAGCTAGCCAATGATTTAAACATTCCAGGAGAAGAAGCATTTATTGTCTTACACCATGCAGCTGTGCTTTTATGTTAATTTATTTACTTGGTGTTTACTTGGTGTTAGCTGACTGTAAGTGAATGGTAGCTTAGAAGCTTAGGTTACTGTATAATTACAAATAGTGTAAATGTCAGTGAAGATTTTTTTGGTGCTTTGGAACACAATTTGTGGGGATGAGTGGCCATCTACTGAGAAGCAACCCAAAGCAAAGGTGGGAACAGAAATCCCAGCACTCCCAATCTTATATTCTTTGCTCTAATTTGACTTGCTTTATTTCACTCCTCCTAAAGCAAATAAAAAGTATTTGTATGACTCTCAACAACTAACATAACTAGTTAATGACTGTCACATGGTCTTATAAAATGAATAATTTTTTTCTGAAAAGAATACAGTAGGGAATCAATCAGTGTTTACCTGTGCATTCAGAGGAGAGCCTGAAGCCTGTAGTATGGTATATCTGGCTATTATAGCAATAACTTTGCCAAAACACACTATTTTTTTTTCTAATCTTTAGAACAGCTCCCTCTTCTGGCATACTCTGCTTATACTGTATTTAAGTAGCAAGCTTCATTCCTTACCAATTTTTAATTCTATTGGGTTCCCAACCCTTAACAAACCCAGTTTCATTGTTAAGGCTCTCACTGTTCAGTACAGCTGTGAAGGCAAACTACAGCTTTTGAAAGGATGACTAATTCTTATCAAGTATTTATCTGAGATTATCCATAGACTTTAGTACCTTTTGAAAGTATCCCAATATCAACCAAGACCAGAATCCACACATGGACAAGGAGCCTGGATGGCCAGTTCAGGGCTCACATTTGCAGCATCACTGAGTTTGGAAGGGATCATCTGAGATCTCTGAGCCCAACCCCACCCTGCTCATGCAGTCAGAGCACACACAGCCAAGTCTTGATTACCTCCACAGGTGGAGATTCACATCCCAGGGCAACCTAACCCCTCAGAAGACAGAAACGCTCATGGCAGTGCCATCCCTACCTACTGGTTCTACAAACTACCCAGAAATTTATGCTCCTTCCTTCTGCACCTGAATTAGTTGTTTAGTATGAGGCTGGATGAAATCGGGCCTTAGAACCCCTTTCTGAACCAGGTGTCATGCCATGGACTCAACCTGATCACCCCCCCCCCCCACCAAAAAAAAAATTTTAAAAAAATAAAAAACCACCAAGCAAAAAGCAAACAAAAGCAAACAAATTAAAAAAAAAAAACAAAACCAAAAAACCAACCCAAA
>JANRGV010099963.1:0-14836 GCA_024734035.1 Alethe castanea
GAACACCCCTTTATATACATTTTACAATCCATCCATTTGTTACATATTCATAGACCTTCATGCATAGTCAACTGTTTCTGGGAACTGTTAACATGGCCACTCCTTGGGTCTGCCTTTTTAGAGCATGCGTGTTTCTTGGCTTGTGGTTTTAATCTTCTTCATATCCTTTTTAATTTGGGTGGTGGTCCTGGCCTTTTGCAGCCAGTTGAGTGTTGATAATTGTTGTGTCAGCTGCAGGGTCCCCATCACATGTTCATGGGCTGTTATCTTGACTAAATGGGTAGCCTAAGCATACTATCTCTAAAAAACTTATGTTTAACTTTTACTATTTAACCAAGACTATACCATATAGAAATGCTATTGTAACATTATACATATAACATTTATGTCAATACTTGCAAAGAGCCAACAACATGTCATGCATTTATAACAATCCAGATCCTCAAATAGAAATTTTTCCTTTTTCATATGTTAATATTCACATGTTTAAAGCTAGGCAAATGCACAAAGTTTACAATAACAGAACCAAATATATAAAGAATTAAAAGTAGTTCCCTTTGCTGTTTTGGTCAGTATACAAGTTCTGATGAAGTAGATATGTCTTTTTTAGTGGGGCCAGACCTAGCAGTCACTGAGACTTCTTGCTGTTGGAGAAACATAAATTGACAATGATTAGGGATGCTTCCTCCTTCAGCCTGTGTTTTCTTTCTGTCTCAAAGTGGGATGCCCCATCTACTCTGTTTAAGCAGAAGTGGGGAATGTCTGCCTTTAATATAAAAGCACATAAAACCCTTTTCACATCATCAAATTTAGTCTATTTTAAAATTTTGTTGCACTCTATGGGTCTCATCTGCTTTAAGCAACTTCAGTGGGAGTACAAATACAAATGGTATGTTGATGCTTTATGGCAAAATCCTTTCTGGATGCTGAAATAAAAATATTGGAATGTATTAAAATTTAACCATCTTTTTGCAGATGCGTGGATTGGTCTGTCTTGCTGTTCTGACCACATTTATGTTGTTGCTTGGTGTCAAATAGTGTATCTGAGTGAAATCCTTTGGGGATGTATTTATGTCTCCAGCTAAGATCCCACAAGGATGTGCTGTAGCTCACATGAGGAAGATGTGCTCAAAGAGCACTGGCACTGCACCCTAGTGGGAGCTGATACCTTCTTCTGTCTCACTTTTGTGTTTGTCACTCTTTGGAGTGAGAGTAAAAATAAAGGAACCTCCCTGCAGTGTAATGCAGTTGGACTTACTCCTGGCCTTATGCCTATCCTTGTTTTTGAAGCATTCCCAAGTAAAGGGATGAAGCTGATGTCTGTTGGTGTTGTAGTTTTATCTTTAAACTCCTGAGGGAGTTTAAAGGTATCTTCCTACCTTTCCTGTTGTCTCTATGTGCAGCCCATACCCATAATATTGAGTGAGCCTGATGGTTTTCCTTATTTGTAGCTTCAGCAGTGTGTCAGATTTGTTCAATTTTTTTCTTATTAGAAGATGAAGTGTGTCTCTATCCCTTGTCTACAAAGAGTCTCCCTGGCTTCTCCTTGCCCTCAGCAGGGTCAGCTCACAGACCTCACCACCTTCCCAAGGTTGAAAATTTAGGCTTTGCTGCCATACACTGTGTGCAGGTTAAATAATGACTGTATTCAGCTGACTAGCAGAGAACATTCAGTTTCCTTATTTCTGATGAAAGGGCTGGAATATGTGTCCAAATCCCATTAGTGGAAATCTAGTCACTGCAGAACTATGTGAGATTTTTCAGAACTCATGTAGTATAATTGTACAAATATGGGGTATGAAAGGGAATAAACCTACTTTTATGAGCTGTTTCTGTGCTATTGCAGTGTTATTTTTTTTAAAGGCCCAGTCTATGCAGGGTCAAAGAATTGTTCCTTAACATTTTATAGTTTGGAGGTGCAAGAACTATCTCTGTAACAAGGTAGTTACACCTCTAACTGTCTCCAGACCCTCACAACCAATATACTGCAGAAACTCAGAGCACTGCCAAGCTCTCAGTGATGGGACTGTGAGTGGAAGTCAACAGAAAACGGTCCCATCTGAGCTGCACTTTTAAGATGCTTGTGTTTAGTGGTGCTTGGCTGCTTATAGAAGTTGTGTTGCACCTGACTTTATCAGACCCTCTGCTATTGAGAGAACAGAGTACAAACTGAGGGTTTTTTTCCTCCTGTACCTATTGGAAGATCCCACACGAATAATTCCCAAGTCCCAAAGGAGTATTGAATGCTTATGCTTCTCTGTGGTTACCCAGGAAGAGGAGGAAGGGTTGTCATGTTGAGAATGCTCTTAAAGCTGCTCCAGGCGTTTATAAACATCTTCATCTCTGTATCAAGACCTCAAGGGAGCCCTAGATTAGAAGTGTGTGGGGTTTAATCCCAAAATAGAAACATTACTGTTAAATGAAATTACTGGGGGATATTTAATGTTAAATTGCAAAAAAACCTAGCTGAACTACCTTAGTCTGAGCTAAAAATATAGAGGACAGAATTAGGTATAAATTAGCAGCAATGGAAAAGATACTTAGGTGAGTTTAAGCTTTTGTACACTGTTCTCTATATATAATGAGGAAAAACTGCACATCAGAAACATTTATTGCTAGGCTAAGTTAAAAGCTGTCCACAATGTGCTGATTATAAAGTCCATTTAACTGCATAAATATTGCCACTGGCTTGTAGTTATGAAAATAAGTATCTTTTATTCTGATAGTAGCATTTTATGGCTCAAATTAATTTGCTCAATAATATTCATCCCAGAGATAAGAATATCATTACTACTCATATATAGCTAAATTATTGTTGTGTTCTATTATGACAGCTTCAGGAGCTGGGTATTGTGGGCCAAGGGTTTTTTCAGAAAGTGATTTATTTTGCAGGAAGAGATGTGCAACAAGGGGCAACAATGCATCCACTGAAAGTTACTTCTCTCCCTATCAAAAAAAAGTGCGGGGCCGAACACAGACCAGAAGGGAGATTTTGTACAGCCCCTTCGTTCCATGAGGAGTCTTCCCCAATAACAGGAGTGTTCCAGTCAGCCTCTAAGCAGTGACAACATTGACAAATAAGGTTAGGATTGCAAATGGATTGTATTTTTTATTTCCCTCCGTTCCGTTTTCCTAGCAACAGCAATAACAACAAAAAATCCCGAGCAGGCATTCAACCCAATTTTAGATATTGGAATTAGCACATTTAGGTTTACATTCCCATGATTCCCTACAGTTGATACCTTTCACTGGGCTATTGATAATCACTGTTTTTTGTTTGCTTCTTCCACTTTAGCAACTCTGTGGGTTGAGTGGCTGTTTGTGTAGTATTATTAACAAATATGTCACTAGTCTGCCACTGTGGACAATTATTTCGTGTTTATCATCAGTCCTTTACAGCCTGCTTGTCACTTTTTGAGCAGGCAACTCTACTGTGCTGAGCTGCAGGGAAAGGTACGGATACTACGAAAGAGCTCACAGAGACTTCAGAGCTTGGAATAGTTTTATAGGGGCAGGTGTAAGAGATAAAGGAATAATGTCATATTTATTGGTTTATGAGATTCTAGTGAGGGGCATAAGATCCAACCCAGGGCATTAGAACAGAAAGTAAGTGGGTTGTTTGTTTGGGTTTTTTAAATTTTTTTTGTTGTGTTTTTTTAAGCTTGCTACCCCTAACATTGTAACACTTTGAAGTACACTTGTCTGCTTTCTCCTTTGTTGCCTTCAGGTTAACCCAGTCATAATATTCTTTCTTTAAAGACTAGAAACAAAAGGAAACTGCTGTTTACTCCGGGTAGGAAGTTAAAAAACCAACCAACCAAACCCACACAAATATTGTGAGATCAGTTTAGAATGCATTTTGAGCCAAACTCATCTTAAACAATGAAACATCTCTGGTTAAGGTTTATGATAAATTAAGGGATTCAGAACTATTACAGAGTAGGAAGTTGAATTCCAAATTGGAGGACTGGAAGTGTCCGACAGCTGTTTTTATTAGACCTGTGGAAATCTAGTCTGCTCATAAAAAAACCTCAGGTAGCCAAGTTTAGGACACTCTTGCTGCCTTTGACTGAAACTTGGGCTTGCATTATAATGAGAGATTCAGCTTCTGAATGGGCATTCCATTGGTGTGTCCCAAAATTGGAAGAGATTTCTAACGAATACCCTGGGTTTGGCTCATTTTTATTGGAAAGGGTCCCTTAGAAGGCCTTTGGGTCCTGTCTGGTTGTACTGGGAAATATTTGTGAGCCACACTTCACACTGGTACTCAGAAATGCAAAGGCAAGACTTCTACTCTGCAAATAGTTTGTGTCCAGTCCTTCATCCCCTAGGCTGGGTGGGTGTTATTTGTCATGACTTTAGAAACTCTCAGGCACCCAGGCACCTGTTTATCTGAATGGCATGGAGCAGATGCCTCTGTTTTTTGTGACTGTTCCATTCAGGTTATTTTCTCATTGGACCATGACTGTGCTGGCTCAGACCTACTATTGTGTTAAACAGAACATGTAATAATCCACTTAAAACAGAACATGTTTATCACTTGCCCCAGATCAAAGGTTCATAGCTTCAAAGGCTCTAATGAAATTGTGATGATGTAGAACAGTGGCTTTATCTGTATACGTCACATGTTGATGGTTGGGTGGTTTCATTTGGATTTTTTTTTGAAACATATTGAGTTCAGTATGTTTCCTATCCTTGCTGTCAATCAAAGTGTTTAAATAAATCTGGGGTTTACCATAAGATTATTTCCTTTTTCCTACCTAGAAAAAGCATTTAAGCTGTTCTGTTTAGCTGTATCATGGTAGTCCTGCTCTTTCCTTGCTGTCCCAGAGTTCCACATCCCTTGTTTGCTGTCCAATTTCCACAGCTTCCTTTCTCGGGCTTTACTACACTCAGTAGTGGAAAACCCTTTTAGAAGGTGCCATAAATGAGAAATGTGTCTGTTTCTGGCTCGGTTTTGGAATTCAAGCACTGCCTAAAAGCTTGTAAACCATTTAGGTCAAAACATGATTATGTGCAGGATCTCATGGGGCAATTAGGACATTACCTGGAACTGTGCTTCCTTCAAGGATCTGGACTGAACCTAAACTTGGTTTAATGATTTGCAAGGTTTCAGTAAGTGAATTTTAGAGATGTTTAGGAATGGTTGTGTTTAGAACAGTAGAAATTTTTCCAGAAAATAAGATACCAAAAACTTCAGCTCTACAGTCTAATAATAATCGTCAATAATAAGCTCTGTATTGGGTGCTTTTACGGTTAATAGTTTAGAAATAAAGAGGAGGATAAAGCAAAGATGGAAACACTAATTTCTGTAAATAAAATATAATTTTGATTTCATACTCTGCTGTTTTGTCAGTGTTGGTGATACTTTTCTGAATATAAAGGGACAAGTTCTCATTCTCCAATTCCTTTTTCCTTGTGACTACCCAGGCCCATATGTTCTACATGTCTGTGATGAATGTATCATCACCTGCTTCAGATACCCCTGTAAAATGACATTTTCATTCAAGTCTTGTTCATAAAATCTTGGAGCTCCAGTTCAGCAAGCTTGTGTGAACAACAAGTCAAGTGAAGCATCTTATTTAATTCCGTGGAAATGCTCACATGTATTTTTTGTGAGACAAGTCTCATCAGATGATGAGTTTTAGTATGCTCTAATGCTTTGGCCTGTAAAAAACAATGATGTTTTGTGATTATTTTATCGCTATTCTTATTTATTGGCAAAAAACTTAACTGATATTTAAAAATCTGGAAAGCAGATACTGAATAAATAATTCACTATTTTGTTATATGAAGGGGTGGGAGGGGAAGCAGATGAATTATATTCTTCCTCACTACAGGCTGAAATTTGGTGTGTAGTCTTAAATGGAGCATAATTGAGAGCCAATGGCCTACAGAGAAATCTCCTTTTTTTCCCCCAGTCTTTTCTTTCAGCACAGCCAAGTCATCTCTTGTAGTAGACTGCTGAGTCAGTACTTTTAAAAACTCACCAACTGTTTCTTATTTCTATATAGTTAATTGACAAGAGTCTGTTTAGGGTTACACCCTTCCGTATTTACAGTATTAAGGCAAACATGGGTATAGGAAGTAATTCCATTTAAAATTTAAGTGCACATTATGCAGAATCACAGTATTCTTTTGGCACATATAATTTAATTTAATTTGTGTGTGCAAATGAGGCTGGAAGCTGGAGAGCTGCATTCCTGATGATGGATACAGCAGGCAGCTCCCTCACAGAATCTTCTCTCAGCCTTTCAAGTGATCTAATCCTCGATGCTCCTAGAAACAGGCAAGTCCTTCAGTCCCCTTTGCCAGCTGAAATTGTAGCTGCAGCAAGAAGTTGCTGTTTACTAGAATGGGGAGATAAATCATACCAGAAATGGCACTCCCAGCCCTGGGAAATAGTTCCTTTTCCCCTTTTATGTATTAGAGTCCCTTTTATCTCTCTATGGGAATTTAGGAAGTCTTTAGATAACAGAGGAATATGAAGAGGTGCTGCAGATTCCAGGTACAGCACTAGCTCCATGCAGCCAGGGGGGAGTTCTGCTGAAATAGCAAAAATAAGCATCTGTAAAGCTTATAAAACCCTCTCCATGAATGTACACAATTAAATGGAAATTGAGTTTCTTCCAATAGCTTTTAAAACAATCTACAGATTTTAGCTTTTTGATAGAGTTGTCAACACAAACGTATTTGGAGCAAGGTGATTTTATTTTTTCTTTACGTCAGAACTGTGAACCATAATTCATGGCCATATAAAAATGTTTTTAAGAGCTCTATTTTAGATTCCTAAAATTAGCATGTTAAAGACAATAAATATCTTGTGGTTTGGGTGTTTAATTGTAAACAGTCAAGAACCTTTACCCCATCGCATCTTTTCATTTCCTACTCTCATGGGTAATATTTGGCTAAAGTCAAAAGACAGTCCCAAACAGCCCTTTTTCTACCCTCCCTCTGTCTCCTCCTTTCACCTTTTGGATAAGTTAGGAAAAAGCAGCTGTTTTGAAGGGTACAAAACTCAAGAACTATCTCTGGGACAGGGCAGGGTTAAACAACGTGGGAAAATGTAATTTCTGCTTAGGATGAACTGCTAAAGGAGAAATTAAGACCAGGATTGTAGTTAAGAAGAAACATTTAGAGTTTTTTCCTAGCGGATAAAATAGAAGATTGGAATTTGTGGTTTTTCTTTCCTTCCATCTTCTCTGATTTCTTCTATATTTTTACCCTTAAGAATATTACAGCAAATAAACAAATTTATAAAATATATCCAAGACATTGGTACTGCAGTTTATTTTCCTTTTTTAAAAAAAAACTCTAAGTGGTAACCAGTGCAAGTGAGTTTTATGAGATGATCTGAGGAAACCCACCAAATGGGAGCTTCTCAATCCAGATGGGAAAATAAAAAAAAGACATAATGCCTGGACTCAGGCCAGGCTTGGCCATGACATGTGGGCTGAATTCTTCAACCCTGTGAAGACTGAGGTCTTTGGTGGGTGTTGGTGCAGAGCAGGATTTTGGATTGATGCCATATGTCCTATCCACTTTTAGAAACCAGTGAGATGACAGCTCAAATAAGGATTTCCAAGATTCTCAATCTGCTCTCATAAACTCACTCAAGTTCTTGCAGTACTTAGCTTTTTCCTGTGAAAAGTTCCTTTCTTTCCACTGAATTTCATAGGGAGCTGGATGCTCTGATAGACTTTATGCCTTTGCAAACCTCCACTGATATTTATTTGATGTATAATACGTTCCAAGGAATTATAAAATTTGACTTGATTGTCTTTAGGGCTTCTGAAAACCATGGATTATAAAAAAGTTAGTAACGTTTTGCAGTTAGCTCATTTGCAATTTTTTTGCCTGGGCAAAGGGCTGCATGTTTTTGTGTTGCCTGTTGTATCTTCTTGGAGTAACAAACTTAAACTGAGTTTTAGGCATGTTACAGTAAAAATCCAGATGTTTCTCAGTATAAGAATGAAAATACATTTGGTTGCCCATGTCAAAAATACTCTGATCATCTTATTTGGCACTTTAAATGTGTTAGTGCTTGAAGCTTAGATTGAATTTATTAGCTAAAATTTGGAAGGATTGCAGACTCCCTGTGAAATATTTTTTCCTGTCCTGACATTCTTGTGTATGGAACACATTTTTTAATGGGGAGTTAAAAATCTAAGTCATAATTTGGATGTGCTTGTTAGAGATTTTTCATACTGCCATTGGTTCATTCCTTGAAGTATGTAAAGCGGTTTTTGACTCTTCTAGTCAAGAGCTGAATGGGATTTTCCTAGATTTAATTGCAGTTGAACACAGACAACTGTATGGGGAGATGTAATTCTTGCTCTAAAACAGGTGTCCCTGCACAGCAGTAAGGAACAGACTGGCTGTACAGCAGGTGGGTCACAGAGACTGGGAATACAGATGGAAACCAGGATCTGGATGTTAGTTTAACAGATTACAGTTTCAGTTAAGGAAGAAGAGTGATGTTTTATGGTAGGATGTTGAAGGCAAGAACAGTGTGATAAGAAGCCAATGGGATGGTTGATACAAAAGGTCTGAGGAAGGATGTGGGCTGGAAGAGAGAAGTAGGACTGCAAGAAGGAGCCCAGTGTCTGAGGACAGTTGGATACAAAGGCGAGTGAGGAGCTAGAAGGTGGCACAAAGGGAACCAAGAAAGAGCTTTGACTGTAAAGAGTTGGGAGTTTTGCCAGGGTGAGGCTTCTGCATTCCTAAGTAGAGAGATTGAGACATGGATGAAGAGGAGAGGCAGAATGGGAACTGGGGTATGTTACTATTAGATGAGCTGGTAAGCTTTGCATTAAACAACCCTCAGCAGTTATTCCCTTGATCAAGGAGCCTCACGATTTCATTTCTGTGTCTTCAGTTTGCACTGGATATAGTTCTGCAGGAGGATCAAGCCCAGCATTCCAAAAGTAGCAGCAGCAGGTGTTACTACTGAAACTGTGCTCATCCCCTTGTAACCAAAAGTTTCCCATTCAGCTGCAAATTGCATCTCGTTCCCAGATCCCTGCTCTGGCAAAAGGAGGTGACGATTTGTGTAATGACTCGGTTGAAGTGGATAAAGGGGAATCTTTCCATTTGGTTAACAATTGTAGGGGATACTCCCAGCATCTCTGACTGCTGCTTGCAGATGCAGAGTGATGCTCAAGCGAGCCTGGCTGTGTGTGTGTCACTTCTGAGCTGAATCATCAGCGTTAAAAACCACATTCAATGCTTTACTCCAGCGCCCGTGGTATTTCTACAAGGGAAGTTACAGTCACTGGGTGGAGGAACCTCCCTATCTGGCTATGGGGATAGTGAATACAAGGAAATGCTTGCGGTTCTGGACGTGATGGCATCGTTTGATATTTCTCTGCTATTTTTTGCACTGATGCATTTCATTTGGCAGTTGATAATTTCATAGCAAACACTCTGTAAGATGCAAACACTCTGTTCCAGTATTTAATGTTTTGGAACGCTAATGGATTTTACTTTTTTTTTCCCCCTCCATGCTGAATGTTTCTTTCTCTTGTGGAGGTAAAGCTGTATGTGAACTGCATACTGAGGGGGCTGCTGCCCAACGGAGGCAGCCACACAGATGCTTTTGGTGTTCCTCAGCATCATCAGTGGGCTTTGGGAGCTGCTCACAACCCCTCTTGTCCAAGACTAGAGGGTGCTTTCCTCTCCCCACTCTCTAAACATTGTGCAACATGCATGTGATCCCCAAAGAGTTTCCTAAGATTCAGATGAGGAAAATCATTATTTATTCTTGTTAGCAGCCATGTGGCACTGGAGAACAGACAGCTTTACATTCTGCTACAATTGCTATCTCTTTTTTTCCCCATCCTAGCATTTTCAGCCGAAATACTTGATGCCCACAGTCTCTGTTTATGTTCTCTTTAATGAGACCTTTGGGTTCTGTAAAGAGTATTTTGTGGGAATTGGTGAGTGTAAATTCCTGTGTATTGTGATGAGAAGTGCATATTACTCAAATTTTTGTGGGCTTCATTGTATTGGCCTAAACTTTGCCCCTGTACTGCTGTGACCCAACTTCCTGGCAACTTCTGAATCGAGGCCCTTTCATCCCAGCTGTGTGATAGATCCCAAACAGAAGCATGGAGTAAATGAGGTTTCTTATTCATGAATTAAGCCTTAAAGGAATTGAGCAACACTGGTGTATTGTAAAAGGCAATGAAAGATTGAAAAGGTCTTTTTAGAGGACCAGTGTTGAAGGTGTTTGCATTGAGACAGAGTAATTTGGAGAAGTTACAGCCGGGCAGATCAGTTTATTATTTCTTCAGATTTTTAAGGCCTTCTTTCACTTATTAATCTAGTCTGCTATCTTTACCTATCTCATGCTGAAGAAAAACAAAACTGATTTGTGGTATAATTCTCCTTTCTTTAGTCTCTGTTGATGAAATAAGTGCTTACATGTGACTTAAATAATGAAGGCTTCCAATGTGCACTATTTATATTCCTTCTTGTCTGTGTTTATGGTTTTGTGAAAATGAGACCTAACCGAATATACTTTTCATTTCCTCTTCAATATTTCATTAATACACAACCACAATTTATTGAATTTTGCACAGAACAAAAATGCAGCCCTATAATGAAATTAGGCCCTTTTGAATGTGGAATATTAAGGTATAATCTTTTTTCCTTTGTGTGCTATGACGTCTGAGACTAGACAGATAATCTGACTTTTAAAATATTTAGGTGAAGTTTGAGAAGTGCTCTATTTGTCTTCAAGAAATTATGAACAGCCATCATGAATCTCCCTGTCTTCAGTTGGAATTTTTGATGTGCCTGTCGGTTGGGATAACCAGCTCTCTCTCAAGAAAAAGACATTTAGATGCTGACATATAAGCTGCAGAAACCTGGGATGGTTAAAAGAGAAGTGGATATAAAAGAGCAAATGAACATCCACAGTCATTCCTGTGCCTGTTGCTGGTACTTACATGTTCCAGAAGGCTGTGGATGTGTTTCAGTTACTGTTTCAGCCCTGGCAAATGGATATCTTTAATAAAAATCTATAAATTCCCTGCTTGTAGCTGGGAATTTCATGTGGTTGATCAATGGATTGTGTCTGTGGTATTTCCAAGGTGGAATGAATGAATGAACATGGGGTAGGACTGGAAGTTCTCAAGAGGTCCTGAGAGGAATGTTGGATTTGTCTTTACAAACGAGCTGTGGATCTGCGGGTTGATATGGCTAGTGCTGAGAGACAAAAGAAACAATGGGATGGATTCCACTGATAGATGAATGGAAAAAGATATCTGCCTTTATAAACAAACTGTAGGTTTACTGATAAATGAAATTGGAAATTGGAAGATGAAAGAAGCAAGGGGGAAAAAACTACGTATTCTGTAAGAATTAAAAATTAAAAGAGAGGGTTATGCATTAGAGAGTAATCTCAGGTATCAGGCATTCCTGAAAGTCTGTACCTCTCAAGTACCTCAGCAAATGGGGAAAGAGGGAGGGAAATGTGGCTGGGAAATTAGGATAAAAAGGAGGCTGCATCCTCCAAAAATTTGAGATCCCAGGGCCTCTCCCTTTATTTTAATAAAGCAAAAAGGACTCCTCTGTCTCCTTTTTGGACATAAACCTCTGGTGTTTGTGGATTAATTTTCCTGACAGTCCCTTCTAATCAAAAAAATTCTGTTTATGCAAGTATCTGTGCAGGCAGAGCAGGGCCCCTGTACTTGAGCTACTCTGCCTCACTTCTGTTCTCTCTGAATGCACCAGAACCTACATGAGCAAACATGAGGTCAGTGGGCTCATGCAGGGAGATTTTGGCTTTAGGCTTTCACTGCTGAGGAGCTTTAACCAAAATATCTTCTCTCTTTTCATCTATTAAAGCAAAGAGCTAAATGATGTAAGAGTTCTACCCTTGGTTCAGTGTCTCACCTGAGTTACTGATGTAATACCCTGGGGAACCCTGACTTTAAAATACACTGTTGCTGTCATTAGAGCCCTATATTCCATGTTTTTTCATGCTGTTTTTAATTCGTGCCTTTCCAGCCATTAATGCCACGCAAAGCTTCCCCTTGGGAAAGTGACAAGAATCAGCCTGTAGCTGACATTGGGGACCTCTGGAGAGAAAAACCGAGAAATGGGAACTGTCTTAAGCATGGACAACTTCTAGATGAAACAGATATCTCGTGGAAAGTGAATGACTTTTTTTTCCTGAGCAAACCTTCTCCTCTATTGCTACTGCTGTAGCAAATCTGTTTGCAGTGGTATAAAGGAAATAAAACTAGTTTAATTAACACAAACCTGACTCAGAGCTTCACAGGCCTTTCTGTGGCTTTTGCTTTTGCCAAGTGAAAATATAAATATTTGAAGATTTGACTATGTGAAAGCATATGATGGTAATAAACCAATAAAACTCATTAGATTGACAATAGTAACAGTTCTGAATGGGCTTTGAAGGGATTATTGTTTAACCAGGGATTAATTCCACCTGCATCACCTTTACTTCTGCCAAGGAAAGTGTCTTTTCCTCTGCCTGTGTGTGCAGTGGTCACCCTACTTGCTGGTGTTCATACATACATACAGGGAAGGAATGTTTCCCACGCAGCTCATTTCAATAAACTATTGTGTATCAGAATAGATGCCTGCATTCCATCACAATTTGGTTTTCAGCAGTTTGTCCTAAGAAAAATAGAAGATGAAATAGCGGAAATATCCAACTTCCATCAGGAAATCATATGTAAAAGTGTTGTTATTGCTGGCTTAACCCAATCTGCTCTTAGCCCTGGATCCTTGTTAGTGACCTGATGAGACCGGATTTCATCCCATCTACCTGCTGGGTGGGAATGCATGTCTCAGCAGCAAAAGCATCTGCTTCCTCTTGTTCAAAGCTTTGGCACTGCTGTGTTTCATTCTTAGATTGATCTCAGAAGTTGTTTGTCAATGGTGTGCTTAGTCATCTGTATTTTTATTTCTGGTTCGTGTCACTCAGTAGCAGCTCTTGGTTACATTCTTCCATTAAAAATGCGCAGGTTTGCTTTCTTTTAAAGTTGTGGTTATCTGGTTCACACCCTGAACATCTGGGTGGCAATAAGAAGTGAAGAAGCTTTTCATTCATAAAGCTGGAATGATTGATACAAGCACCGATAACTTCCCTGCCTTCTCAAAGAAAAGGAACTTTATGAATGGGTGAGTCAGGTTGGTGCAGATGGTGATATCAAAAATAATACTTAATTGAGAACAAATACTTGAAGTGACTTTCACCTGTGAATAAACACACCAGGTGTCTTTCAGCAAACTCAATGCTGTGACAGCCACGAAGATGTTCAGCTGAGTGATATCTGCTCTGACTCTTGCCAAGTTTCAGAGCTGTGTGCAAACAAAATACCTCACCTTCTTTCTGCTTGTAGTGATGACACAGTCTCTGCCTCTTTAGTATTTGAGCTGTGTTCTAGCTAATGTGCAAGGCTCCCTCTAGTAGCATTTGTGCCTCTGGAAGAAGCTGCTTCTGGTTTTCTCGGCTTGTGAGAGCTCTTTTGCTCCCAGTACCTGGGAGCACTAATAAGGATTTATATGTTGGTGGATACTGCTGGGAACCAGGGAAGAAGAAGCCTTGAGGTCTTGCCTTTCTCAGGCCTTTACGAGGTCAAGGAATTAAAACAAAGATTATGCACCTGCAGGGTGCGTGAGAGATATTTTTGTAAAAGTATGTTTTGAGAGAGGTGTTGCCTTCTTGGACCAATGAGTCTTTTCTATTTTGTTTTGCACAAACTCTATTATTTAAAGCCATGGCTTTCTTCAATAAATTGCTCTTTCTTGCACCATGCAAGAGGGGTCATGTTACCATGTCCTTTCACTGCTCCACAGTCTCATATAACATTTATAGTCAACTTTATTTGAAAAATAATGCATGACCATGTTGAAGAGAGACATCAAAACTCATCAAGACAGTAATGGGAAAAAAAATAATTATCTAGCCCAAACCTATCATGTGTTAGTCAACTAAGGTATCCTTCTCTGGCCACAGGTAAAATTCAGAATACAATGGAGCCATTTCTGAAATGTGCGATTTTGTATCTAGGAACCACCTGACACTGACATGACTAGCTTGACACCCTGCAATGTAAAAATACTTGTAATAGTTTAAAAGATCTAGTACTTTTTGTGAAAATATTATTTGCCTTCTCTTTTACCTTGTATCATCACCCTATTTCCCTGACTCATCCTCCAAAGGAAAAGAAAATGTAATTAGAGTTATGGGGTGAACCCACTGGGCGTAGATAACTGACCTCCTTTTGATTCTGTTGTCATATTGTGCACATGGTCAATTGTGAGAAGCTTCATCTTGCCTTGTGAGATAATGAGGGCCATTGAACTCCAAAAACGTAGTGTCACAATAAAAGAATGTGTTTGTACTAATTCCTATTAGCTCTGATGCTGACACTGTAGAAGCTTCTGTATGTTCCACTGTTTCTATGTTTTAGTTGTGAACACAAGACTCAGCTCATTAGGGAAACAGAGATATCAAAGCAGCACCTTGAAATCATTTTGGTGGAAGCATCCGCAGAATGTATCCCTACATAAATGACACTAGTGGCATTATTAGTCCTGGCTTTATTTCTTAGCAAGAAATTATCTCTTGAACTCTGTAACCAGGCAGGACTTAAAGGCAGTAAGGTAGAAATGGCTGAACTGCAAATGGAAAGGGAATTAATTAAAAACAACTTGCAGCACTGTGAAAATGTGTCCTGGTTTGGAGGACAGGTGTCTGCTAAGAAAGGCAGGACCCTCTGTTTGAAATTGAGAATGTAAACCCCCTCCCTCCAAATTATTATAATTTTGAAATTAAGGGGCTCTCAGGCAAAGATAT
>JANRGV010100221.1:0-14813 GCA_024734035.1 Alethe castanea
ACCGCGGTTAAAGCGGGCGGGGGTCCCGCCCGGCCCCGCGGCCCCCGAGTACCGAGCCGAGCACCGAGCCCACCTCCGGCACCTGCTGAGGGAGCGGCTGCAGTGCAGCGGGGGAGCGCTGGAAGGCACTAGAGGCGGCCGGGAGGGGGTGGTGGCAGAGCGGTTCCATGGTGTAATGGTTAGCACTCTGGACTCTGAATCCAGCGATCCGAGTTCAAATCTCGGTGGAACCTGAAGCTTTTTTTTCTTCCTCCATTTCGGTTGTTTTTTTTTTTTTTCTTCCCGGCTTTGAGTGCCCGAACGATGCCCAACATTGTCTGAGCTCCCCGGACTCCTGTGCCCAAGTGACCGATGGTCACGCTCCTGCTCCCCGGGCCTCTTCACACACTGTGATAATCTCACCTCACCTCTTGCCTGGTGCCCACCACCCTTAACCCCCATCATGGGGTGGGTGCTCTTCTCCTGCCTCCATGGGCAGGCACTGGCCTCACCCCAAAGCCACCCACAAGCACAGGGGAGCTTGGGGTGGGTTGGTGGGAAGCCCCCCAGGGTCTCAGAGATCCCTCCTGTGAACTGAGCTGAGAGGGGCATGTGAGCTTGTGGTGGAGGTATCAGAGGTACCAACGAGCTCTTTCAGCTCATGAGGTGCAGAGGCCATGAGCACAGGCGCCTTTCCCACTGCCATTGCTGCCCACCCTGCTTCTCTCTTCCCAAAAGATGCTCCAGTCCCCTTGTCTGCCCTTGTGCCATGGGAGATTCCAATTTTGTCATCAGCTTCTCCTGGTACAGGCTTGAGATCTAAACAACAGAGGATAAAAATAGCACTTGTGTGCAGATGATTAAACTGAATCCCTTACAACTGCTCCTCCAGCCTGCCCTCAGCAGCAGCGTTGGCCATCACTGCAGTCAGTGGCTGTGTCATCATTCCTATGTGTGGAAAGTAACCCCTGGGCATCAGCAGCAGTGCTGTGCATCAGTTACCGTCTGCTGGCACCATAACAAGGCAGAACGTGATCCTCTGCATTTAAAAATAAATCGTTCATGCTGCCTCAGAGCTTCTAAGAGGGGAAAACAAAACATTAATAACAAAGACACCTGATGTGTGACTGCAGTGTGTCCCACCACAGGAGTACAGAGGCTCTCCAGGAGCATCACATGAGATTGGAGCATCGAGTCTGGGCTCACCCACATCCTGCTGGCAGCCTCTGATGTACCCTGCACCTCCAGCTCCTCACAGGGGGTAGTATAGTGGTGAGGTCTATAGGAATCTCTGTTGTCTTTGGATTCGTCCTTTTTATCTCCAGACAAACCCAGAATGCACAAAATCTAGAGCCTGAAATGCTCATCCTGCTCATTCCACCTTTTTTAATTCTCTGGCATTGAGTAGTACATCAAATGGATAACCGATACTTGTCTGTGTAGAGTCTGGGTATATTTATAATTCAGGAGCTCAGGTTTCCATCTCATATCCTATTTGCACTTGTCCATTGAAATTTGCTGTTAAAAAGCTATTAATTTCACTTGATGTTTCTCCGACCTGGTTTCATCCTCCAGATCTGCTGTTAGTGCTAAAAAACCTTAAAATAACACAGATGAAGCACTTTGAGTTATCCTCCTGTGAGAGCTGTTCTCCTTTTCACGCTTTGGATTGCGTTTGTGAGCCTAGAAACACCCCTTATTTACATTTTTCATGTGCGCAAGTATTACTTCCTCTTGCACCACATTGCAGATGTTCCTCATCTGGAACGGACTTACCCTATGCAAGGCTTTAGGGCACAGGGTGAGGACAGTGGCTCTTCTGGCTGAGGTAAAAATCACATCCCCACATTGCTGCACCACTCTCACTTGTTGAACTTCAGCCATTATAAAGCAAAGGCATTTTTACCAAAACCTGAAAAGTCGTGCAGATTGCTATGGAGTTGAGCAGCAGCAGGGCCTACTTCTAGCTAAGCCTGCTTAAATGCAATTGATAATTTAAAATCAGAATCTTAATGGTGAAAACTGAAATAGTAGAAAGAGTTCTGTGTCTAAACAGGAATCAATGAGCAGGACTTGAAGAGAGCATTGAACTAGCAAGGAGTTCCAGAAATTAAAGTCTTATATCCCATTCAGTCCTACGTTAATTTTGTTGCTGTTCAAGCCCCAGAGGAGAATATCCAAACCCTCAGGAAATGTCACTGTCAGCACAGGCTGGTTTGGGCTGCTCTGCTCTTTCTGTGTCCCCTCCCAGAGCAAATTGCTGCAGTGATGGGATGGCCTGGGACACCTGCTGTGTGCAGGAAACACAGCCAGAAAGCAGAGGTCAGGCCTGGAACAACAGAGACTGCGTGCTCTCCAGTGGATGGCTTTTAATGTGAGAACAGTCACTCAGCACTGGCATTGCTGCTGCATTAATTGCCATTAGTGTCATCCTTGCGGGAACACTAAATTAATGGCAAACCTTGAATTAGCGCACTCTCATAATTCCTGATTTAGGCAGAACCATTTGCAGAGGCAGCACGTCCCAAGCAACTGGAGCAGAGACAAGGACTGATACTCAGCTGGGCCTTGGATGTTCCATTTAGCGAAGGAAAGAAGCAGAGGTCACACTCATAACTGCGTATTTATGGGTCCATTCTGGAAATTCACAGAGCAGCTGCCAAAAAGAGCCCAGCACCATTAACGTGCAGATGTGTGTCAGGGCTCCCAGCTCTCGGCTAGCCAGCCCCAGGCATTGTGCATCAAGCTCCCTCTGCACCCAATTCTCACTGCATTCTCCACTTCCCTCTTCTCACCACCTCCTGAGATCCCAGAGTTAATCCTGACCTAATAGAGTGGAAAATTTACCACCATCTTTGATGGTTGTGGCGTTCCCACAACAAGGTTAAGGTGTCTTTGCAGAGCACACTGGTGGTATTTGGACATGGAAATGGCAGAATGTGAAACAGGGATGGCCAGTATTTCCTGCTGGTTGTAGTCCAAAAAAAAAATAAAATAGCTTTTCTGTTTCTGAAATTCACACTCTGCAAGTCCATCTCTTTGCAAAGCTCAAAGAAGATTTGGAATTGGAAATCACAATCATTTAAAATTGTCCTTGAAGGGCCGTTGACCCAAATTCCCATTTCCCGGATAAAAGCAGCCCCTGGCTTCCTCAGGGCACAAAGCAGGAAGGACAAAAGCAAAGCCCCAGAACTGTGTTTTATCAGAGGAGAAATATTTCCTAAGGGGAAAATTCAATCAATACTTTGCAATTTCCTAACAATCCATGAATCATTGCAATTATGCAGAGATAATTCAAGCTTTCCAATACAGCTGCTAAATTAGAGGAAAAACGCACTCTTAGCACACACTATCCCCAGTTTGACATGTCAGTCAGAAACAAACCCCTTCAAACATAAACTCCATCCATTGAAATTAAAAAAAAAACAACAAATAAACCCAAACAATTCTCTTTTAAAACCCTAGACCAATTTTGAGGATTTACAATGTATTTTTCAGGTAATTCTATGCCACAGGTAGGAATAATGAAAATACATGGAGTTAATATGAATTTTTCTATTGATAACTCATTTGCCTTCCATCACCTGCTATGTCCTTTCAGATTTCTGCAGCTCTAAAAAGAAAAGGTTTCATTTCTAAATTAGCATTTCCTTTCCTAACCTTGAACTTGGAATAAAAAAAATACCTGCATCTGACCAGATTTTTTATCCAAAATCAAATCTCATTCTGGTTTTGCTGTTTTTTAGAAGTCCCTGCAGCACTGAAGAAAGTGGGAAGGGAACAGAAAAATTAACCATCTTCTGGAGGCATTTTTCACCAGGACAATATTATAGTAAGCAGAAAGGAAGGAAAGTTTTCAGTGTGTTTTGGGAACAGGAATTGAGTGCAAGACTCAATGACTTGGTGTTCCTTGTGATGACTGTCATAATGAAGTCATCAGTTTCCTGAATCCATTTTGGACTCAACACTCATCTCTTTGTCTGTGTCTGCTGCCTCCAGAGACAAAAGCAAGATAACCCTGGCAGCCCCAGGATAATTGCTGGCCAAGATATAATTTCATAGAATCATCACTCAAAATCTTCTTCCTCTTACACATCCTGCCAGAGGGGTTTATTTCCTATCTAGGGTCAAAATTTGCTTGATGTTGGAGTTGGTACCAGGCAAATTCAGCAACTGCAGCACAGGCATTATCACGTGGCCCATCATCTTCTAATTTGGATTCAAAAATCAGCCCTGGGGAATGAAGAAGCACTTTGGGTTCTGTGGCCAAGTCATTCTCTGCTGAAACAACCGGCAGGGCCGGCTGGCTCTGCTCAGCATGGCCACGTTGTTGTGGAGCTGCATGACTGTACTGGGAGCCAGGCTGAGACTGTAAAACTTTGCTCATTAAGATCATTAGAGAGCTGTCAGATGGAACAACTGGGATGGCTTTGATCTGGCAGAATATCCTTCCTCCTGGTCCCAGACCTTGGGAACCATCCAGTTTTCCATAATTTCTTTTTTTTTTCAAGTCATTCAAACAATGCTCTTTGGGTTTTCTATAGGTTGCAATAACTTCTTCAGCCAAACTGCAGGCTGTAACAGCTACAACAAGATTAATTTATTAAATAGAAACCCTGATATTTCAGTGATTCCTCTATAAATATATTCACAGCTGGTTTTGCCAAGAAAATGACAAAATGTTGATGATAATCCCAAAGATATTCCCTATAAATCCACTAGGTGTCCTACTGTTTTCAAGCAATTAGGCTCAAGGTTTGTTTGGGCTTTTCCCTAGTTTTGCCAGTGAGGAATTAGGTCTGGGTTTGCAGGTTAAAGAGACGTGTTCGTGTGGTTTGTGTGACACAGCAGGACGTCCGGCTCACAGCGGCGGCGCTTTTGGCAAATGCCGCTAATGTTTCCCACAGAGACCAACTCAAGGTTACAGGCTGGAAGAGAAAAAGGGAAAAGAATCTGCCTTCCTCTCCTGGGAATGCTAAACAAGATCCAGCCGAGCCAAATCCTCTTTTCAGTCAACCTTGGGCATCTATTTATAGGACTGCTAAAGCGAGGCCAACGCTGACCTCAAAGGTAGTGGCAGCACACGTTAACCTTCATGGGAGCTGCTGTGCACAGGCTGTGGTTGTGACATTCCTGGTCACTGTCCCCATCCCTGACGGGTGTTCCCTGACTGCCTGTCAGCAAAGGCCAGCACAGCACACGCTCACAAGGTGCCCTGTCACTCCCAACATGGGGCGGCATGAAAGTACATACCAAGAGGTGCAAGCTGAAAAACAGCCAAAGGGTAATTTTCTCATCTCAGAAAATACTTGGGGTGGAGTGTGGCCCTTGGACAGTCTCCAGCTGCTTGGCTGCTCCTCCGTGGTGTGACCTGGAGCACACACACCATATCAGTTGTGCTATCCAGGACATCCCTCCTCTGCCTCCAGATTTCTTACTTGCACTGAGCCCCAGATATCTCCTAGTTATTGAAAAAGCCTCTTTCATTATTCCAGTGGCTTTCAGTGCTCAGAAATGCAGTATTTCAGTGAGAAAGGACTGCAGGATGATTTTTATGGTCTTGTAACTGAAGTACAAGTCACATTCTGTGTAATGCTCCCAGCCTTGCCCTCCCAAACAGGGACCATTGCATTTGCAAACACCCCTCCTGTTCACTCTCATTTCACAGGGCTGCCACAGCTTAAATCTACCTCAGATCTGTGCAGGGTAAGTGAGGAGAAAATCAGTTCTGTTTTTCTATTTAACAAATGCCAGAGGAAGAGATGCTCTCAAACAATGAGACTGTCTCTTTTTCCAGTAGGTGCTTCATGGCCAGAAGTTCTGCCCAGGGCTATTGGCTCTGCAAACAGGCACTGGGCAAGGTGTCAGCACCAGTTTAATCACAAACTGCAAGGGGAATTCAGAGGGGGAACAAGAGCCTCCTGTCCTTGGCCCACCAGGACTCCTTGCCATCAGGCATTGCGCATTATGGGAAGCGCAGAGCATCTGTCCTCTGCCATGTGTCACTGCACTGCCTCTCTTCCCTGCTCTCTGTGCTCAGGATATGGCAGTCATTTTCCTGCAAGAAGAAAAGGATACTCAGATCTTCCACAGTGTGTACAGGAGGTACCTGCTGCAGTCCCACCCCTGTGCAGGGTGCACCATATGCTGGCTGTGAGGGAGCTTAACCTGGTCCGGCGCCTGTGTTTGCTGTGACACAACAAACACCTCGAGCCTTGCCATGATTCAGAGCATAATGTGTGGGAGCCATCTGGTCCCGTAGCTGAAGGAGCAAATGGAAAATCTGATGAAAGCACAAACAGTCACAATGAGAGACTGAAAAGATGTGTTGATATTCCAAGCAGAAGTCTCCTTCTGTGGGGAGTAATCTCATCACCCATTGCCCCTTTCCTGCTCCTTCCTCTGGATACCTGCTGTCAGACAGGTTGCACTCTCAGCTCTGGGAGTACTCACACCTTAGGAATGCTAAAAATATGTTTCATGTGCTTGAGCAAACCTCCCGAGACAAGAATTTGCTCAGCAGCCAGCTGTGCAGTGAGCAAGATGTGCAAGATACTTGCAGCACAGCACATTTTATGGAGCTTGGATTCATCCAGAACTTTGGCTGGTTTAAGATGTGCTCTTGAATGGGATTAGTCACTGATATTGTCTCACTGCTGAGCAGAATTACAGCTTATGGCTGGGACAGACTGAATGGAGTTTCACCTCAGCCTGCCTAGATATTCTCATCCCTGGAATGGAGATGGGATTGGGAGGGACTGGAGCATCAGGGGGGAGAAACAAGGAACTCAGTGCAGTGGATGGGGTAGAGCTTGGGATGGCTTTGATGTGGCAGAGTTTGTGCATAACTTGTCCAGGACACTGGATTGATAAAAGTGGTTTTGTTGTATTTTGCAGCCAGTCTGTGTTTCCCTCATTCTGACCCTGGTTTCTGATGTTTGGAGGGCACAGGAAAGTCAGGGAGACAGAAGATGCCTATTTTAGTACTTCTCTGCAGGGAAAGCACACGTTTCAGACAGGTACACATTTGTTTCCTCTGACACCAAATTAATAAGAATTGATGTATTGATTCTACAATTCTTCTAAAAATTGCTTCAAGTTTTGGCTTGCTTTCAAGCTGGTTAAATGCAATGTGCACACAGTTCAAGACAGCTATTTAATTATTCTAATATTAATATAGTTTAAAAAATTCAGTTCCCTGTGAAATGCGGAAGGTAAAAAGCATAGAGAGCAGCCCAGAAAGGCACTATATCCTGGGCTTATCCCACAGTGAGGGCTGCAGGTGAGGGGAGATTCTGCCCTTCTCAAGTGACACCCCACCTGCAGAGCTGCCTCCAGCCCTGGGGAACAACAGCAGAAGGACTGGGAGCTGCTGGAGGAAGTCCAGAGGAGGCCACGGAGATGCTGCAAAGGCTGGAGCCCCTCTGCTCTGGAGCCAGGCTGGGAGAGATGGGAATGTTCAGTTTGGAGAAGAGAAGGCTCTGGGGAGGCCTTAGAGACCCTTCCAGTGTCTAAAGGGTCTCCAAGAGAGCTGGAGAAGGACTTTGTACAAGGGCCTGGAGGGAGAGGCCAAGAGGCTTCCCACTGCCAGAGGGCAGGGATAGATGGGATATTGGGAAGGAATTGTTCCCTTTGAGGATGGTGAGACCCTGGCACAGGGTGCCCAGAGGAGCTGTGGCTGCCCTTGGATCCCTGGGAGTGTCCAAGGCCAGGCTGGATGAGGCTTGGAGCACCCTGGGTTAGTGGAAGATAAGGGGTTGGATCTGGATGATATTTAAGGCCCCTTCCAACCCAAAACATTCTGGGGTTCTATGATTCCATTATACAGTAATAACCTGAGTTAGTAATTTGTCGGTCTCAAGGGTTAAATTCACTGTCTTTATGACTATTCCTATATTTAACTACATAAATACTGGCAAAGTAGTCACCTCAGGTACTCAGCCACTGTATTTGTAGACTATGGGAACATCTCTGTGCCAGTTAGGCTCCTGGTCCTAAAAAGAGAAATACCTTGTATTAGAAATGGAGTAAGAGTCCTGTATTTTCTTCTTTGATCACTGTGCTTTATGATCTCACTAGGACAGTTACTTGATGCTTCTGTATTTTGAGTGGCAACATGACTTCTCCAAATATTTGAAGTCATCTTTGTGTTTCATTTATTTTCTGGCCAAACAGCATCCATCTGCAGTTTAAGAATAGAACATATAAAAAAAAAGTATAGAACTCCAAAGCACAAAACATAGAACTTCTGAGAAAAATTCTCTTCTCAGTTACACTTACGTAAGTCTAGAGTAGTGTCTTCCTCTTTCTAGCTGTTACTCTGAACCCCTTGTCATCTCATTGTGTCAGAGCCATAGGATCTACCATACATGGCTAAATCCGATTTCATCACAACTGTTGCAATCTCCTAGACAAAATTACAATCTCAGAGGAAGCACATAAAGATGTTTGGGCCTCAATATCCTAAAAATATGCTGCTGTCATTTGTTCTCTGTTAGTAGTTTTCCATGCAAATGAAAATACTGTGGTAGTGGAGAACGGCTGATCTATCTGGAGCAGAGATTTTCTCCACACACACAAGCAGAGAATCTGCATTATTTGGCTGAGCTCCTCTATCAAACATCATGTTCAACAGCTCTTTCTTTAAACAAAGAAAGGGTTTGCACTAAATTGTTTGATATTTCTTGTGTGTAACTCTGTTCCTTGGCTGTCCATGCTATAGAAATGCTGTTATGCTCCAAGGAGACAGATTGCCTGGGCTAGAAGCCCCAGCCCTGATCCAGGGAAGCACACGGCTTCCTTACAATGATTAGGATGAATATAATTACTATTCAGTATATGGGCCAATTGTTTTTGGTGTTTAAAACAGGACAAAACAAACCAGGACAAAACAAAGCCGGTTTGGAAAGGAAAACAGAACATTAGAAAAAAATAGTTGTTAAATAGGAAGTGGTTGAGTTTCAGGAAGTAACTCCACATGCAGATTCTGCTATCCAGCGTTTCCAGTCATCAGAGAATGGAAAGAAAAAGATGCCATTAAATATCCCAGTGGTCCTTTAGAAAATAATGCACCTCCCTTTTGGTGGGTATAATGTTTTACTTCTCCTGTCCAACAGCTGGTGGTGTCAAAGGCCAAGTGAGCAGGACGGGGAACACAGAGCCTGATGTTTTTCAGGGGCTGCTGAAGGCAAAACCATCTAAAGCTGTAACAGATGTTCACTTGCTTCCTGTCTGCTTATCAGCCCTGCAAAGGCACTTGGGTTTTGTGCTTGTTGTGCCAAGGGTAGCTATGGAGATCTCGTACTAGCTGTGCAATAGTGATACACTGAAGAGTTCTTTATGTATTTATGAATGATCAAGAAAATATTATGGTTTCTAAGAACTCGCTCAAAATTTTCCATGTGTATACGAGTCCTTCCCCTTGCACGACATGAAAATGACAATGTATAAAATAAGTTAAGGAATACATTTCTGCAGTGAAGATATTAATTTGGCCTTGGTATTCTCATGTTCTATACATTATTTCTAGTACATTCTGAAATAAAGAATAGTATATCCAACCAACTGGATTTCTCCAAGGCCTTGTAAATGCTCCAGAAGGGTTTTTAACTGTCAATTTAAATATCACTGCCACTAATCCTTTTTCTTGCACCTCAGCTCAGTTTTAGTTCCTGTTTATATTCATTATGAGCTCCTGTAAATTATAACTTTGATATGAATGACTACATGCAAGTGTTAGTGCAGTGCTTCATCTATTCTAGGGCCTTGAGATAGTTTAATGAGACTGATTTTTACACTGATGCATTTAAGTTAATATGCATTTCCAATACAGTCAAGACCCAGGGCAATTAAGTTCATTACTTATTAGATGAGAGTTCTTTTCCTCCATGAAATAGAATATATAAAAGAATTTATTTTATGTAAATTCTAGCCCAGATGTTTTGCTTTAAAGGGTAACAGAAAAGGATGGATTTGGGGTGGTTCCTTTGTCCATGTTGAAACTGGAAACTAAAAGTGACAGCTTTGACTTATCACTGGTAGACATGGTTTAGATATTCCTGTGGGATACAAAACAGGAACAGTGGCTCTGTTGGTGTTTGCCACATTTCATGTAATATCCAGGAAAAAGAGCACTAGGTAACCATTACTGCTCTTTTAAATTGTTCATAGCATTGCAAATTTGTGTTGACCTGGAAAATGCAAACAGTGGGCACAGAGTATTTCTTCCAGGGGTGATATCCAGTGTATTGCAACATCATGGCCTGTAGTCCTGCAGGAACTGAAGCTGGTTCCAGGGGAAGTAGGTGTGGACATACTTTTGAGGAAATGAGCTCCCATATGGAAGCTGGAGACCTCAAATTCAGTCACCTTCCTGTCCCCAAAGGCACACAAGGACAAGGCAATGCATGAAACAAAAGAGAAAAGTTGTTGAAATTAAGATATCAGGACTTTATGCAAAGGGTAGACTTGCAGGCAAAGGATGATCTGAAGAATGGCAGTGATAGAAACTGCCTGAAGCATCTGGGAAAACACAACAAGTATGAAGATGAAAGAGGAAAAGCGGGAAAAAGGGGACCCAGAATTCAAATTCATGTAAGTTAGGAATGTGGAGAAGGTTAGCACAATTCTGTGGGTGAGTTCCTGGAAGAGATGCAGTAAATATACTTAAAAAGCAACATATTGGTGCTATGACTGGGTAAGAGAGTTTGAAGTGTTTGAAAATTGAGGTCACAGTATTTAGACTTAGACTGTAAGGGGTAGCACAGTTGGAAGCAGGATGGATGAGATGGTTTAACAGGGCTTCATTGTAGTCACATTAATTCAGTTTAAATAATTAATTCTCTTTTAAATTGACTCTATTCTGCACACTTGACATTTTGGAAAAGCTGCCATTGCCTGGCCTTCTGGTAAATGCTTTTGCATTTGTTTTCCATTGTTTCCTTCTTGAAAAAAAATCCTTGTCACTAACAGGAACCATCAGCAGCATGGAACAAATTGACTTGCCAAGGACATTTCCTCCCAACTCATTATTTATACTGGAAGTATTCTTCATTTTGTATCAAGAGTCAGAGTGTGAGTTTTAAAAATTAAGGCAGTTTTGTACTTTATTATGAGTCAAATTCAAACTTGATTACGTAAATTACTTTCTGTGCATCAACATTTGGTCATGCATTTTCCAAGGAGGTGATCAAGCAGTTTAATTAATAATCAATTCAGTTTTCTCTGCCTACCTCATTATGTAGAGCCCCTGACTGTTGCAGGAGAGGATCTCCCCCAGGTACGAATCAGAGCAGAAACATCACCCTCCCTCTTCTGCTCTTAGCACATTGATTTTGAGCCTCAAGTGGCTGAGATTGAGTGGATGTCTAATGTAATTTGGCACAAGTTGGGTTAAACAAACAGGTTGTGTATTTTTCTCTCAAGGTGATTTGGTTTGTGTTTTCTCTCCTATACTTTCTCAGCTCTTGGTTGTGGCCCAGTTGCTAGGGAAGTGTTCATCTGCTCTGAACTCCCCCATGGAAGTGGCAGTACTGTATGGCAAAGGAAGACAAAGATAAGTTTGGGGGGAATCTGTTGAGGTTGGGGCTCCTTCAGGTAACCTGGAGCCAACTCTCTGAGAGCTCAGCAAAGGGCAGAGCCTGGGCTGACCTATATTCACAGTGACTCACCGTGAGATTTAATGTTGTTCCTCTGTTTTGCTGGTTTCTCAGCAGTTGCTGAGGCTTTAAACAAGGGCACTCTTACCTAACCCAATCAATGGATGAGCAGTTAGGACCCAATCTAATGCAGCCAGAATTTGTAATCATAGAAGGGCACATTCCAAAGCTGTTACAGAGGAAAAGAATTTCAGATGATTAGGAGAGGAGTTGGGCAGTGATACAGAAAAAAGTACCCAAGATAAAATAACAGATACTAAAAATATCTGTATTGAGATGAAATCCTCATGACTCAGTACTCGAGCCAACTTCCATTCTCTAGGAATCATCCAAATATAGGTCGTGGTGTATTGCCTTACTCTGGGCTTACACTTACACTTCAAAGGTGTATCTCACACTGGAAAAGGTGAGACTCAGGTCTGACTTTTCAGGGCAGTTGCAAATTTTTAAAGATATATTCTGTAGCTTTAGCTTTTTTTAAAAAATGGTGAGTTTATTTCTATCTAGAAAAAATCAAATAAAGAGGTGGACCTTAAAAGGCAAAAGCACTGACAGCAGGACCAGAGATGCATTCTTTGTGACCATCAGGACATCATTTTTAATACCAGTGACTCTCTAGCTAATAACTGAGGAGTGGTCAATCCAGCTTGCAAATAGAAAAACAAGAGTGTGATTTATTCTCTTTTTTTCTGCATGAAGTGTTCTCCAACTAGATGCAAAACTTTGAAAGTACTGAAGATACTGTAAGCATTAAAAGTATTTTGAAAGAAATTAGTATTTTGAAAAGTATTTTGACATGGTGTAGAATCTCAGAAAAGCAGAAATGTGTTAGGAAAACTTCAGCTACAATCTGGGTCAGATTTTCAGTGCAGATGTGTCAGGTGCAGCTCCTTGGAAACTCTCCATGGCAGTAGGTGAGAAGAGGACCCAATGTTTTCTCACCGTACAAAATAACCCTGCTGTTTGATGATGTCATGTGCATGAAGCACTGCTTGCATTTCCACAGCAGAGTCCTGTTTCAGCTTGTTTGGGAGAAGAGATTTTGTCTCTGAACAGTTTCAAACAGGGAGTTTAGCAAATCTCTTTGGTACATCTTGACTGATCTCAATCAGTTTTCAGAATTTTAATGATCTGGTTTTATTTCCAGATAATAACTATTTATGTAAATGAGATCCTTTATAAATAAATATGGAAATTATTCCATAATATTAATTACAGGCTTTATGGTTCAAACACTTATACTAAAGGCAAATAGTGCTGGGGATTGTCTTTGAGTTTATTAATTTAGTTACTTTGTTAGTTTTATTTTAACTTGACTTACATATGTTGAGCAGTATTTCCTGAACTAAAACAAGGTGTACTGTGTGCCTGGATATATCAAAGGATATTGAAGGATAATAAAAATCAAAATGCATCATACAGTGGTAGTAGTAAATGGAACCCAGACTTCAGAATGTTTTTATTTAAGAATCAAATAAATGAGTTTTACTTGGAGAATCTCAGCTTAAGTGTTGTTAGCAGTTTACTCAAAAATTAGTTTTAAATTAATTATAATCCTTTGCACTTCTATAGCTGCTTCTCTCGAGAATCTCAGTAGTGTTCTACAAACATTAATTAAGCCTAATAGTACTTCTGAGAAGTGGTTAAGTGATAGATATACTTCACCCACCATGATATAAGCAATCTCTAGAACAAAATACAAAAACTTTAAACAGCAGGACTGCACAGGAGTTTAGAGCCTGAAGTATCCCTGTCAGGCAAAACTGTGAGGAAGCTTTTGCTACATGGAATACAATTGCTTGGCCTGGGCACAATGCGAAAGTGCATTAAAGTGCAGATAATAAAGAACTCTTCACCAGAGATCTCTAGTGAAGGAAGGTGTTTTTCTATGGCCCCACAGTATCATGTGGTGTGGCTCTGGTGATGAATTGAATACTGATTCAGAGGAAAACTGCTATTTGCAGAAATCACCCCCAGATGGGCCAAAGAGCAGGCATCCACATGGAACCTTTAAGGCTGATGCACGAACAGCAGGGATAGCAGTTAAGTCCTGTCACCCCTGAGGGAACAGGAGCTGCTGAAAATAGCAACAAACCAGCAGTATCAGTGTGTACATTTACAGCCCCAGACTGTTATTTTTGCTGGTGAATCTGCATGCACAATTTCCTTCCTGATATTACTTCACAAAGGGGAGCTTTTGTTATCTGGCATTACTGATGACAGCAATACTTAAACCAGGTTAGTGCTGGCACAGACAGCAAGCTGGCTTTGGTAGATGCATCAGGATTTGGGCCATCCTCAAACAACCCTTCTGCTGTGCCGTGCTCACAAAATGGGCTGCAAATATTTGTCTGGGAGCTTCCAGTGTCTACGGGAAGAGACATTCCAGAATTGTGCTCCAGCTGTACACGCTGATTGCCCGCTAACGACAGGACAAGAGGTACGGGTGGCATCACTTGCTTGACAGCCCAACCCTCAGCAACACGCCAAGCACAACTGCACTGTTTTTTCCCTAACACCTCTCTTACCATTCCAAAGCTGATAGCTGCTGCCATGCTGCAGTGCCTCGTGAATAATTTTCGCAGCTGCCGAGGGAAACTTTACAATGCACAGCCTAAGTCCTCAGATGCACACTCTGAAACCGTGAGGAAGCACATCGGTGCTGGAAAGGGAAACGATAATGAGTTTGCATTAGATTTTTATTTATAGAAATGACTTGGAAGAAGCTGGATCTCCTTCTTGGGTACATTTTCTTTCCATTTTGTTTCCCAGCATTTCTGTACTTTTGGGACCACAAACTCTCCCACAAATATTGGCAATATATGCTCGCTGAGAAACTACCTGCTGGAGAAAAAAATCTCCTCATTTTATCCAAGTGGAATGCCTAGATACTGCTACTAGACAATTAGACTTTATCCTTACACATATACAGTAAGATTCTTTATTTGCATTTGTGAATTGTAATTCATGACACATGAGACTCCAGTGCTTCTGCTGAGTTCATTTGATCTTTGGATCAGGGCCTGTATTTGCTTCATTTCCCCATATTTTTAGCTGCTTCAGTAACTACTTTACCTAGAGAAAAGCCTGAAAAATATTTTTTTGTTTTATACACATATGATATTTTATTTCCTGTTTTATAAATGTATAGTCAGTAGTTTCTCTGGAGTGCAAAAA
>JANRGV010100297.1:0-14806 GCA_024734035.1 Alethe castanea
AAATTACTGTTGAGGTGAAAATAGCACTAAGTATCTGAGTGGTTTATTGCTGAATTTGTTCAGTGTTTGAAATCATTGACCCCAAGGCTTTCCAAGAAAGAAAATCATCTGCCTGTTGATAATTGGGAATTTTCAGTCTCATTAAAAAGAAAATGCATATTTTACTCCCGTAGATTTGAACCCATCATGGTGTGAAAGTACCAGGGCTCCTTAAATGTAGGTGTATATCTGTTTTGTTCACTTCTCAGCATTTTAATAAAATTTTGGTTTCATCTGTAACATTTGAAACTGCTGACTGAGCTTGAGATGTTGAAAAGGATGGCACTCTGCTACACCAAGAGTGTAATTCTGGATTAAATGACTAATTCTAGCAACTCACTTGAAGTTTTGGGAGTTCTGGAGCATCTGGACAACACTCTTCATATGGTTTAATTGTAGGCAGTCCTGTGAGGAGCAGGGAGTTGGATTTGTTGATCCTTAGGGGTCCCTTTCAAACCAAGGTATTCTCTGAATCACTTAAATGAGAAATCATAGGAATTGAATAAAACAGTGCTGTAAGAACTCATTTCCTTTGAAATACAGGATAAAGTACAATTGAGTTTACTCTTCCTTCTGTTCCTTCATCTACGTCTAAAAATGTGCTGCTTTATTTTCAAAATGTGCTGATTTGTTTTCAGCACAGCTGTTAAAAATGTCTCTTCTTTGGCCTTATAGGTACCCCTTTCCTCTGACAAAAAGCTCCATGTACAACGTGGGTGCACCACACACCTGGCCTCAGATTATGGCAGCTTTGGATTGGTTAATTGATTGTGTCAAGGTAACTTTTGTCTTCAGATAAACAGTTCCACTTTCCAGGCTGGAATGTAAGTTTCAATACAGGTCTAGTCAATATTTTGTACAAATCTCCTTATCTAACATATATGTAAAGAAAAAAGTGGATGTTCTCAGCTGTCATCTGGGAGATGACCCTTAGCCTTATGTTTCAGTAACTTTTAAAATGATTTTTTCATGTTATAGCGTGATAATTTTTTTCTTTAAATGTATGCACTGGATAAATCCATGTATAAAAAAGGTGGGGAAATGCTGGCTTATACATGAAATGTGAGAAGTTAATGGGTGTAATCACTGAATAGAACGTGTATCTTCAGTGCAAATGTGACATCTGCCATTCTCTCCTAAATTTGAAATCTAAGTGTGGAATTTTCAATTGGAATTATTCAATTGTCCTGTGATTCTGATACAGAGTGACAAGTTTTGTGTTGAGGTGGGGTGTTTTTATTTAATTTTGATTTTGTTTTGTTTGCTTGGGTTGTTTAGTAGTGGTAACTGTTGTTGCTGCCAGCTCAGGTCTGAGCAAAACTTGGAATCTCTGGCAGAAGTTCACCAGTGCTGAGCTGAGCACCCATGAAAATCCTGTCATTTTTTGCTGAAAAGACACAAGACAATTTGGCAGTGTTGACTGTCCAGTTCACACCTCTTTACCTGTGGGTTTAGTCAGCTCAACACAGGCTCATTCCAACCTGCTTGCTGAAATCCTAATCCAGTGTTACTCTGCTTCTTATCATGAGACCAGTGTGAGAACTAATGGATGTCTTCACACCTGCTCTGTGTGTGCACCTCTGCTTCTCAGCTGTACAATGCCACCAGGGAAAATGCACCATCCTTTGATGCCAGGCAGAGCTGGGGAGAAGAGACTGATGATGGAATTGTCCATCATGAGGTACAGTTAGAATCAGAATTACTCCTGTGCTGGAACAACACAATTTAAATACAGTTTAGATTGCTGTGTCAGGTTCTGTTCTGTTTTATATTCACAGCACTTTCTAGGAAGTAGAGTAGCATTATATAAAAAGCCTGATCAACTATTTTCTGTGCAGGCATCACAGCCAGTTTATTGATGAAGACTGGGTATTAAACAGAAATACCTTATTTTCCAAGTATCTAGTGTGTCAGTTCTCCTTTGTGGAGAAAGGGAATCATTATGTTATTTATTATTTTAGTAGAGTTTCTGGTATATTTTGCTTTAGCACTCAAGACTTCTGAGGTTAACAGCAGATGCAGTGTAAAGACAGTGACTTGATTCTAAATATAGTGGCTTCTGCCAAGATCTACTCAGTTTGCTAAGTAAAAATTGGTTGTAATGCTTTATTTCTGAGCTTTCAAATAGGATGGCAACGTAATTCAGGCTCTTAGAAATCCAACAGCTTGCTTTCTTTTTAATTTATCATGGATTATTAGTACTACTTAGATTTAACTCAGTGTTAACTCACAACAGATGTTTGGAAGGGGTTGTGTTATAACTAAAACATTTAATTAGAAAATTGCAAAAATCAAGTAAAATCATAATTTTGGACTAAGGTTACAACCTGATGGTTGGCAAGTAAAAATGCTTTTAAACTAAGCATGTTCTACACCAATACTTATGCATATATGTTCATACAGAATTCCCAATACTGGTGTTGTTGCTTCTGAAACATCTGTAACTTAGTTTTCAGCAAATTCTTTCTGGGTAACCTTTCTTTAATTCTGGATTAGTTCTTTGGCATCTGCAGATCTGAATTTTAATGGTCATATTTACTGAAGAGGTCTGTTAAACAGATCTCCAGTTTCCATAAACTAACCTGAGAGAATCATATATATATATATAAAGATGAAATATTCTAAAATATTGAACCTACAATCCTTGTTAAATATCCCAGAAAAATACAGCATTTCCAGACCTTTTATAATGTGAATTATAGGTTCCTCCTTCTGCCTGAATAGAATCTGTTGACATTCTATGTTCAAAGGGAGGAAAACAATTGAATTTTACAAAAGTACAATCAAAGCATTGAAAGATATTTTTGATGTCTTTTTAATTCAGCTGATTGAGTAGCTTTTGACTATCCAGTTATTTTACAGGACTTGGAATTGTTGAAATGAAATATTTTAAAATTGTTTTCAGCTTTTCATGGATTACTGTCTGAAGTGCTATGATCTTTTCATGAAAGGGAGAGATACTTTTGAGGAGGTGGATGCTGAAGTGCAGTCAAAATTAAGTAAGTTTTCAAGTTTTAATTAAGTCTTCAATTGTGTTCCTGGTTTCTCTTCTCCTAGTATCAGTTTGTTCAGTTTACAAGTGAAAGTGATCTAAGGGAATCTGAAATTCCTAAGTACCTTTCAGTTACTTCAACTTAATGCTCTCTTCTTTAATATATATATTTTAGTAGTACAGATGGATAGGTCATGATCTGCTATCAGTTGTAGCTGTGTCACCTGGTTTTTTAATGGCTTTGTCACAGAAAACCAGTATACAACTCTTCAGATGCCAGCTTCATCTATGCAGTGACTCTTGTTTGTGTCTGGCAAAGTTAACAATTAAAAAAAGATATTTTCAGAGGATGCACATCTGACAAGTAAGACAGTTCAGATTTTGAAAGCTCTGAAAACAGTCTGCAAAAGTTCCAAACTATTTTGAGGGTTCCTGTGTATGATTCAGCATGCACCTGTGTTTGTCTTCAGGGAGATAGAAAATTATTAGGATTTTTTGACTCACTCATCTCACCACCAACAGAAATACAAACAGAATGTGTGAACAAGGAAGAAAAACATTTCTTACTTTCTCTGCTCTCCTATGAAAAGCTAGACTAAGGGCCCTTTGTTTGCAAACTGGAGCCATCCATTGGAGAGGAAATAAGCTACCACACTGTTACTGGGTATTAGGAAAAAATAATCATCCTGTTGTTTGGCAAAGGCCAAGTGAAGTTAGGGAAAAGATGTCTCAAGAGGCAAGGAAGTATATGGATAAGAAAGAGGTTGTTCAATAGGTTTGATCTGTCATAGCTTCACAAGGTGAGGACTGAGAAACCTATTTTTCTTTTTTGTTTTGGGGTTTTTGCCTGGTTGCATTTTAATAAAAGGTTTTTCTGGCAAGTTTCTTGGTTGTTTTTAGCTATTTCTTTAGTGTGAAATAATTGTCCAGCTAATGGGTATTTACTGTGCTGAAGCTCAAGTTCAGATACTCAAAATAGGTGGTGAGATTAAGTGAGATTAACTTGTAACCCCACTCTCTCTTCTGCTCCCACAGAGGAGTTATTTAATATAGATGAAGTCCAGATGCAGAGTTTAGTAGCTGAAAACAAAAGACTTCAAGAAGAGATTGCAAGAGTAGAAAAAGAAAAGGAAAGTGAGCCGGTTAGTAAATTAGGTCTGTTTTTATGGTGGAGTTGAATTTTATATTATTGATCATGTCTGAATGAAGATAGTTATGATACATAACAAATGGAAATTTTCAGTACTTGGAGATTTTAATTGGCTGGGTTTTTACAGACTCTATACCATTATAGAGCCAGGCTTTTCCTGTGGAGTCTTCAGTCACTATTTGTTTAATAACATGCATATGTTTCCAGGTAATAAGGTCTTGCATTGACTGAAATATTAATAAAATGCTTGACCCACTTTTTTAATATAAATTTCTACATTGTTTTCCTAATGTGTTGGTATGAGTCGTGGGATTCAGTGGCAAGAATATATTTGATAGAAAATATTTTGCTTGAAAAGCCAGGTTCTGCTTTTAATGCATCATGAGTTTAAAAATGGGTTAGTGGCTGTGCAGGTGGCAAATTGAGACTCCTGCCAACTGTGCAAAATGTGCTGGTTTATTCCTGCCTTTCCATGCTCCAGTTTTATCTGCCCTCTGTACATTCTTGGAGTTGAGTTGTGAACTACCTGTAGTAAGAATTGTCTAAATGCAGTCTCAGATGCAAATGAGAGACATGATGCTGAAATGCAAGACTCTTTTCAGACTTCCTTGCTGTTAATTTAAAGGTGTTTGACTTGGCTCAGCTGCCACAGAGATGAAAAATTATTAAAGTTCTTTAGTTTTATATTTGTGCTATTGCTACTGACCAATTACTTGACTGTCTTGTCTGGAAAGTGAAGTCATTGTTTTATCTTCATCTAAGAGTGGTTATTCTTTTCACCCATTTCCTAGGATCGTAGAGTAACGCTACGAAATGTGAAGCTGTCTCTTGAAGCAGATGTCCAGAAATACCAGGCTTATTTGGGCAGTATGGAATCCCATATAGCCATCCTTGATCAAAAACTGGGAAGACTTAATGAAGAAGCTGAGACAGCAGGTAAGGAGGCCTTGATCACAGTCAGGACAGTGAAGCTAGAAATAGTCTTCAGTTAATTGTAGTTCTTAGCTTGAGGAGAGAGCGAGATACCTGGAGCCAGCATGATGCTGCAAATAAACTTTCCAGAATGGATTGCTAATAAAGGTAATTTTTTTTTTGTCTAATAGCTCTTTATACACTACAGTAATGAAATGGTAATGATATAATATAATAATTCTGTTACTTACTCATAAAATACAGAGGTGAGGTTTTGCAGGCTGGTATTTGATGTCCATTTCACAAATGTTTTGTGAACTTAGAAACGGAAGTAGAAGCAACGCAGCAGGAGAATGCCCGGCTCCAGCACATCTTGGATAACCAAAAGTACTCAGCTGTGGACATTGAGAGAATAAAACATGAGAGAAATGAACTGCAGCAAACTATTAACAAGCTGACCAAGGACCTGGAAGCAGAAGAACAACAGCTGTGGAATGAAGAGCTAAAATATGCTAAGCAAAAGGAGGCGGTATGTGAGAACCCCACTGTACTCAGGGATGGCTGTCAGTTTTCATCATGCAAGCTTTAAATTGGAGTCTTGATCATTTCTTTCCTAAATAATCTAACAAAACCATACATGTATCTAAGCAGGCAAAACTGACAAGAATGGCCTTTGTTTATAATAGCTCTGAAAAATTTTTTTTTTTCCCCCTTTTTCTGTTTTGTGATTAATGGAAATATATTCTTTTTCTGCATCATAAGAGATGTAGCTAGAATATGAATAGCTGTCATATCTCACTGCTCTAGCATTAAGAGCTTTGATAACATTAGCATGCCATTGCTTTGATAACACAAGAAATTTCAGGGCTAATGTTAATATTTCAGAGCAAAGAAGTAAGGCAAAACTAGTGAATTGCAATCAATAGCTTTGTGTGCATTTAGGGCCTGATTAGTTCTTCATGTAGAAGTTGTAATATCTTTCAAGGGCCAAGTTCAATCCCTTCAAACAGAATGAAAAGATATAGTCCTATAAGTGATGGGATTTAAAAGTTTCTGCTTTGCCAATTGGAGCACTAAAGAAAAAAGTTTCAAATGTGTGATAGGGTTACCCTTTATCAAGCACATATATTAACTTAAATCGTCATGTGCAAGTGTGAAGCACATAAAACTGGGAAAAAACGTGGTTTCTTTAATGTTTGCCTATAAATAGCACTCATTAATTAGAAATGAGAGCATTTAATAAACTTTGTTTAGAGGCATGCTGAACTTAATTTGTAATAAGAATGTGGCTGTGTGGCATTTCCTGTCAAAACTAATGAGAAAAGCCATATTGACATGATGACTGAGCATTGGTTTAGCAGTATTTTCCAGCATGCTTTTGGTTACCTATCAGCTAATTCTCAAAAACTTGGGGCAGGAAAAATTATGTTAGATGAATATGGAAAACCACAGGTGAAACCATTCAGTGTCAATACTGTCATGTAGCAAGGAATCTTGTCTCTAGACAGCAACTGAGGAGCTTGTTTGAAGTACTGTATGAATACTTCTTGCAAAGCTTTTCACTTGTATCTCTTCTCTGATTTCTGCCCTTTTCTCCTCTGAGCAGATTGAAAAGCAACTGGCAGAGTATCATAAACTGGCTCGAAAGCTGAAATTAATTCCAGTGACTGCTGAGAATTCCAAAGGCCACAACTTTGAGATTTGGTTTAATCCTGAGGCAGGAGCAAATTGCCTAGTCAAGTACAGAACTCAGATCAAGGTAAATAGAGTCAACACTGAAGGCTTTCGTTACCACTCACAGAAAAGATGTGTTTCTTTGGAAATGCTGGAAAGGTCTCTCAATCTCACAATGAAATATCATTGAAAAGCTTGTGTGATGAGTCACCGTGATGACACTGTAGTATATGAAAGAGATTTGGTATTGGAGAATACAGTAGCCTAAAAAAATAGAAGGAAAAGATGTCCTGGGGTGCATCTTGGTTCAGATAATGTCAGATCTTTCATGCATCTTACAGGTTCCCCTCATGGAGATCATCAGCGAGACTGAGGAAGAAATTATTAAAGCTACTGAACGGAAAATGTCTTTGGAAGATACTTTGGAACAGGTGTGTTGGCTAATGAAGATCAGGACTAAGATACCAACCCTCAAACCTTATCTGCTGCTTTCATTCAACCTTTTGCACAGCTGAAGTGTGGCGTGCTGGGTTAGTTTTTTGGGTTGGTTGGAGTTTTTCTGAGGACAAGCAGAGCGGGAGAAGCTGTGAGAAAACTGCTTTAATTGTGATGGAACCTAAAAGTTTTTCTAAGAATTGGGATCTTTGTTGGTTGAAATATTGTGTATTCCCTGAATTAAAGTTGATGTAGCTTACATCATAAACATTGGAAATACTTGTTTTTAATAAGTTGCCCTTTACAGTAGATTGTGTGGCTTATCATCACTGACAAATTGTCATCAAGAAGATTTTTGGCAATATTGGGTTTGGGATGGATTGAAAGAAGGAGAACTTTATTTCCTCATTCTTCTACCTTTACCTCAGTTTTTATTGCTAACCATGAAGTTATGTGGTATGGAATGGCCTCTTGGTCAGCTGGCCTGGCTCTGCACCTTCCCAGTCCCTTGCCCATCCCCATCCTACTCAGCATCCCTGTGAGGGATAGAAAGCCTTGGAATGCTGTGCTAGCACTACTCAGCAGCAGCCAAAACATTGCTGTGTTACCAGCACTGCATTAACCCTTAGCCAAAACAAAGCATCACACAGGCTGCTCTGAAGAAAGTCAATGCCATCCCAGCCTAGCCTAGTTTCATTGTTTTTTAGAGCTGCTAGGTGTAGTTTGTGATTGCACAGATTTATATGTTGGAATTTTTTTGAACTGTATTTCCTTGGTGATGTTTTCATCCTAGGTGAATGTAATGCTGAAGGACAAGAAACGCAGTGTCAAAATGCTGACAGAAGAAGCTGAAGAGCTGGATGATCTTTACCAGCAGAAGCTGAAGGTAGAACTTCTTACAGCTTGATGCCAAATTATCCTTAATGATACTGTTATCCTTAATCTCTATTTATAGATAAGTTTTTGGGTTGCATTTTTGTTTGGGCTTCTGCCTTTGCCTTCTTCACTTCCTCTTACAGGATTTTTTCAGTCTTCAGAAAAGTGATTTGATTGCTACCTTAACTGAATCAGTTTTCACTTTCTTGTAAGAGAATCTGGCATGATACAGTAGCAGATCCTGTAAATCATAAATTACTGCATCCAGTATTAAAAGTAGTAACAGTCATCTGACCTCAGGATGGCTCCCAGCATGTGCTTGAAGGAGATTTTAGGATTAGCAGAATCTGCCTCATCTAATCACTTTGTATATAATAAATACACTTACAGTTTTTAGTAAATGTTTGATCAGCTTCTGTAAAAACTAAGGAAAACACTGATTGACCAAAAGCATGTTAAATTGCTTTCATGATCTCAGACTGTTGCTTGCTTTAGCTTCCTTTCCCAGCACAGCAGCAGTCCCTATCCTTGTCCCCACTCACAGTTCAGCAACAAAGCACAGCCCTCTCTGTTAATAGCCAACTGAATGGGTATTCTGGTGCTTCCCAACTTCTCTGACAACACAGCTTTGGTGGGGCTGTGGTGCTCTGCAGAAAAAGGTTCTTTGAACTAAGCCAGTGTTTACCATATATGCTCTTGCAAATCCAAATTCTTGTCCTACAGCCATGAAACAGGGTTATTTCACTGCTAATACCTGCTGAGTTGTCTAAAGGCAACTAAATTAGTTTATATTTTTCAAAACCACATGAAATTTAGATCTTTTGATCTGTGCTCTTGCATAAACTTTAGGAAAAGTTAAGCTCATAAAATACACAGCTGCCACTGGATGTTTATAATAAGACATAGTCATGTAATTCCTCTTGTAATTTTTAATGCTGTTTGTAAGTCTTAATTATTTTAGAAGGCTGTTTCAGTAATCTATCAGAATTCCATGTTGAGTTGATGACAGAATTTTGTTTGGTTTTGTAGATTGTATAGTGCCAACAGTATAATTCTTCTTGAAGAGAGGATTACTTGGGATTGTACGTTCTTTTAGACAAAAAGTAAAAGCTGTTTTCCTACTCAAATGTGGTTACATTTTTTAACCTAGAAACAGTTGTTCATGATGTGCCATTTCTAAGCTATTTAGACTAAACAACACTTTTTGAGTTTAACTCTAAGGGAAAATAGCTGCAACACAGACCTTTTAAATATGGTGAGAGGAATAAAGACATAGGTAGGCTTGTTCTGTGATGGGGATGATACAAAAAACAGCTGAAACTTTAGGTTTGGGAGGGATGTTGTTAGGGATTTTTATCAGTTGTGAACTTGAAATTACTTGTGTGAATTTTGAATTCAAGCATTAGGATGTAATCAGGTAATAGAAAGAAGAAAAAAAAATCCAAATTAATCCTGAGCAATGCAATTTTTTTCTTCTTATGACTATAGGAGATAGAAGAGGAAGAACAAAGATGTGGAAATGAACGGGAGTCATTGAAGAAGCATAAACAGTTCCTTGAAAGTGGTGTCTATGAAGGTCTGAGTGAAGCCACAAATGAATTGCATGATGTCCAGAGACAGTAAGACTCAACTTCCATGTTTGCCTTGTTTGTTTTGCTTTTTAAGGATATTCTCTTGAATATAACATAAAGTTGTTTCAACATGTATCTGTCTCAGTGTATTAATTTCACAAGTTAACAACTGAAAGATGTTTCTCCTCAACAGTATTTTGCTAGAGTATGTCTGCTGTATCAGAACTCCTGTTTTCTATGTCATTTTTTTCATATATATATGCTTTAGCAAAGAAATTAATTTGTTTCCAAACTTACATGTGAACTGCATTTTATACCTCAAAGCCTGGAAAGAGTATTGGGACTCTAAGGTACATGGTTTCTTATCAGTTAGCACAATCCAGTCCTTTTTTTTGAGTATTAATATATTCTAACTTGGTTCAAATCAATACTAATAGAAAATAATGTATGGCTAAACATGATGATAAATCAGACTTGAAGTGATTATTTTAAATTTCAGGAATACTCTGATTATGGACATGACCTTCTGAGTATCTTTACCTTATAGATATCAAGTGATTTTACAAACAACAACAGAAGGGAAGAGAAAAATTGCTGCTAACTTGACTCGTGTTATGGAAACAGTTTCTACTCATATAGCATCTGTAAAGGTAAGCTAAAATTTGATATTCAGAATTAAATCTCTCTAGAGACATTTGCATGTAAACATTTGGAAATAAGAACTTACTCTAAGGAAATATCAGTTTTTTAGCTGCTGCAGTGAGTTTGTGGATTCCACATAGAATAATTCCATAAATTTTCTGACAAAACCCTTGGTATAAATAATCAGAATTTATCATTAAGTTTAAGCAGTAACATCCTCTCAGGTTAAACCTGCTTCTGGTAGATGTCTTTCAGGAAAGTGTTTTAACTGAAATCAGTTAACCTGTGCAATGACTGCTTAGAATGCTTTAGCAGAATCAGTACAATACAGACCATGATAGAGCCAATAAAGCTTTCTGTACCTCTTTTCTAGAAATACCTTAGTGAACAGAATGAGAAAATTGACAGAGAATATGAAGAGTTCATGTCTGAAGATCTGTTGTCAGATTTGACCAGCATCCTACAGAGTTATGAAAAGAAGGCTTGAAGTCCCTAATCACTGGAAAGGTTAAGAGAAAAATGTTGTGTTTCTGAAGCTCTGGTAGGGAGATTTCTAAAAGGATGTGTTTAGCACTGAAACTGGTTTTTAAAGAAATTATGAAGTTCTTTATGTTTTGTCTTTAATTTATGAATGTTCTTTGTTTTGTTGACTTTAAAGAATTAAACAATAAAGTTGCATTTTCTTAAAAAATGCTTTGCTCAGATTTCATACTTTCAGTAGCATTTGTATGCATTTAGAGCATATGTATGCATTTAGGGCACATGCATGACAGACAGTTCACATCCTCCCCCAAGCCTTATTTTACTAGCAAGACAGAATGTAAATGTCTGTCTCCTGCTTGCTCAGTGAGTTCCACTCTGGGAACAGGAGGCCTTAGATGTGGCTCAAGCTATGGCTTCATGGCCTTTTGGCTGTCAGATTGTGCTTGAAGGAAGCAAGAAGAAGGGGAAGGTCTTTTGCATAGGATAAAAAGGATTTATTACTTTGGGGAATCTGAGGGGCAAAAGACAAAAATGGTGAAGGTGCAACAATTTAAATATGGGGGAGGTTCAAGGGGAAGGTACAAATTCTTAGCAAACAGGAGAAATTCTGAGGAGGGATAAAGGGTGGTAGGGTTTACAAAGGCATTATCCAATGAGAGAGGTAGGGGGGAAAACTGGGTCACACGGACTAATGAGACCTCAAGTTTTAGGGGATTTCCAACGAGGAATTCCAAACAGGGGGCTGGCACAAAGCAGGATGAACAGGTAGTTTAGGGTAGATTGACAAGGTGGGTGGGAGGTACAATTTTGGACTAAACCATTAACTTGGGCAATACCAGAATATACCATAAACAAGAAACATACTGCACCAACCTCCCTCTTGTAAAGCTGCAGCTTCTCCCAGCTCAGAGGGATCAGAATAAACCTTTGCTGTTTTGTTATGGTGCTCAGTGACCCTCTGCAGGCAGGGGAGAATCTCAATCCTTGGCTGGCCATACAGACACAACATTGACAATTTTGTAGAGAGTTTTCTGTTACTGAATGGTCTTTATTAGTCTCTTCTTCTTGTTGCTGCAAAATGTCCTTGTGGCCTACAAATTCTGCATTCCTTGTATTCAATTTCAGCAATGCATCTCTCTCTCCAGACTTTGTTCACTGAGGTAGTCAGGGTTAGTTTAGCAAAACTTTGAAGTGTCAGTAATTTTTCCGGTATTTTTTCCAAATTTTATTTGCATGATAGCACCTTATGACAAACTTTGCTAAATTATGGCTAAAAGTGATCTAAAACTAGCATGCTGCTTATGATTAATATACTCTGTAATTAATTAAAACAATTATTTAAAAGTTAATTAAAATTAGTTTGGAAATAATATAATTTCAAAAGCTGTCATGCTTCTCTATGAGCAGGGGCCAGGCAGTAGTCACAACTACCATCATTAATTGCCTCCCTTGCAGTTCCTCAGTGCCCCTCTCTGTTTATAGAGCCTGAGCTCTGACTGCTAGAAAATGTTCTTGTTGTGTAAATCTCAGCCTTGTTCCCTGTGGCAGAGGGCAGCCGTGGTCCAGGCAGGAGGGCTCGGGGCCATGCAGGGAGCTGGAGCAGTTCCCACAGGAGCCCCCATTCCAGTGCTGGTGGCACAGCTGTGGCAATGGCTTGGTGTTGCAGCGCGTGTTCATTTTATTCAGTTCATTGTTAAAATGGTTTCTTCCTATGTACCCCTGTGTTTTCCCCAGTTGGTTTGTCCACAAGTTGTATCCACCCCTAAAACTACCCTGCTTGGCTTTCCCTGCCCCTTGATCCAACCTCTTCTCTGTCCATTATTGTAACTGTGCCCCCTTGTTCAAGCACCTTCCGTGTCCATCATTATAACCCCTCCCCTTGTTCCAGCGCATTCCCTGTCAGTCCCACCCTGGGCCAATCCCTTGTTGCTCTGCCCCTTTGGAAATCCCCTGTTCCTCCACCCCCCTTTGGCCCTTGTGCCCCTTTCTCCTGCCCCTGCTCCCCTCTTTGGTTTCAGCTCTGTCAGAGCCTGCCCTCTGCTCCGCCCCTGAGGATCCCTCACTGCTCGATTGTTTGTACAACAAACTGATCTGTGCCCCAGTTTAATTCTGGGCACAGCAGTGCTCGGGGCTCTTTGCCCCTGAGCCCTCCAACCCTAATAAACGTGTTGGAACCTCAGCAGCTGAGAGCCTCCTGTCCTCCTTTAGCTGCCCCCAGAGGCCGAGCACAGTGTGGAGCAATGAGCTCCAGAGGTTCTGCCTGCAGGAAATGCTGCTCTGGGGCAGTTCCCCACACTGCTGCAGTGCCCGTGTGTCTCCAGTGAGCTACCCCAGGCTCCGGAGAGCTGCAGCACCTTGGATTTCAGCTTTTCTAGTTTTCAGAATCTCTGCTGCTTAGTGTGTTACTCTGAAACCTTATATTAGGTGTTAGTAACTTCTCTTCACAAGGGAGTCAGACAAAACAGTTCCTTCCTAGCAGGAGAATCAAGGACATCTAGCACCCAAAAAGCAGAAACAATGGCGAGGGAAAGGGGGCAAGCCAGGGCTCTGAGACGTCATAGCCTGGGGCTGTGGTTGGAAAATTGAGGCCAAGATGCACCAAAAGTTACAAAAGTGTAAAACTCGTGACCAGGATCCACCTTGGATTTGATTTGGGTGTAGCCCCAGCCGGGCTCTTGCACTGTGCCAGGTGGATCCTTTCAATAAATTCCTATTTGATTCCTTTTGCTCTTGTCTAGTCTCTGTTCCAGGTCAGCCTCTCCAGACAACAGTGTCACAGCTAGAGTGGGTCATTGGCCATGCAGGTCCTTGGATCCTGACCTGAGGCTGGTGTGGGCTTTGCAGGGGAAAAGGGCAATTATTGCCTGGTTGGAAGTGAGAAGCAAAACCTAATTCCTAAATGAACACAAGTGCAAATGGGGTGAATTGCTCCAGTGCTGTGATGGTTGTGGCCCCTCCTGCCTGTGCCTCAGACTGTCCCCAGCAGGAGGGTGTTTGGTGGGCCCTGATCTCCAAAATTCCATCTTTGCTGTGGGTGTGTGGCACTGCCTTGTGTGGGGCTGGGAGCCTGGCAGGAGCTGGTGGCCATGCAGGAGGAGCTGCCTCGCCCCATTTGTGTCCAGGGCAGCTCTTGTGCAAAGATCACCTCTGCTGGAATGGGACAGGAATGGTTCAGCAAGTGCTGCCTTTTCTCACCAGGGAGCTGCCTCTGGTCTGCCCACAGCCAGAGCCAGGCTGGCGCTGCCAGATCCCTTCCTTCAGGGCTGGGAGGGACTTGGAGGCAACAGAGAATGGTGACAGGAAGAACTGGCATGCAGAGATGCTGGGAGCCAGCAGGTCTCGGGCTGTGCCAGCACAGACTGGCCCCTCAGGGGAGAGGGGCTGGCCCAGGGGCACTGGGTGCAGAAGGAGCAGGCTGGCTGACCCTTCCCTGTGGCATCACCACAGGAGACAGAGAAGGAGCATCCTGGGAGACACTGAAAGAAACAAAGACCCCTAGGACAGATGAGACTGAGGCTTTTTGTGGTGTCACCCTGCAGCAGAGAAACCCATCAGTAGTTTGGTGAGTGAGCCAGGCACGGGCTGCCTGGCTGGCTCCTTTGGAGCATCTGGGGTGGGGAGGAAACAAGCCAAACTGGCTGGGACCTGTGATGTCCTCTGAGAGCCCCACGGGTGCTGCAGGTTCCCTCTCCAGCGCAGAAGCGTTGCTGTTACACCCACAGTTGCAAATGAATAAAGAGCCTGGTCTGCAGGTGAGGGACGTGCTCTGGATTCCTCAGCCACACTGACTGTGCTGTCACTGCACTCGCAGTGATGAACCCCAAACTTCCCTACGTTCTCCTGGTTGGGGCTGCAGTGATAACCCTCATTCTGTCCTGCATGCTGCTGAGCAGGGGTGGGCGATCACCCAGCTGCGAATCCCGGCCCGGCGCTGTGGAGAAGACAGGATCCATGAGCCAGAGCCTGGTGTTTGCTGACCTGACAGGCGAGGAGATGTCCCAGGTGGTGCGGTACCTGCAGGGACACCTCGGG
>JANRGV010100338.1:0-14803 GCA_024734035.1 Alethe castanea
TGCCCTCTGGCAGTGGGAGCCATTCCCTGTGTCCTGTCCCTCCGTGCCTTGTCCCCAGTCCCTCTGCAGCTCTCCTGAAGCCCCTTCAGGCCCTGCAAAGGGATTTAGGATCTCCCCAGAACCTTTTATTCAGGCTGAACATCCCCAGCTCTTCCTGCCTTTCCTCACAGGAAAGGTGTTGGGATGTGCTGGGAGATCTCTGGAAAGTGAGTGTGGAGCAAGAATGATTTACTTGAAACTAAAGGTGGTCTAAATGCAAAACTCGAGGCTAAATACAAGCTTTGGAGGAAGGGCTGGACCAGGAAGAGGATTAACTGATCCATGAGGGGGAATAGCTGGGCCAGGAGAAGGAATACCTGGTTCAGGTGAAGAATACCTGATCCGGAGGAGAAATAACTGGCTCAGGTGAGGAATACCTATCCAGAGAAGGATAAACCAGGCCAGGAGAAGGGATAACTGGTCCAGGAGAAGGAATACCTGGTTCAGATGAGGAGTATCTGGGCTAGGAGGAGGAATATAGAAATACCTGGGCCAGGAGTGGGAATACCTGGTCTGGGAGATGGAATGCAGGAGGAGGAACACCTGGTCCAGGAGGGGGAATAACTGGGCCAAGAGAAGGAATAACTGGGCCAGGAGGGGGAATGCCTTGTCCAGGAGGGGAATGCCTTGTCCAGGAGGGGAATGTCTTGTCCAGGAGGGGGAATGCCTTGTCCAGGAGGGGAATGCCTTGTCCAGGAGGGGAATGCCTTGTCCAGGAGGGGAATGCCTTGTCCAGCAGCAGGAACCCCTGTGCCAGCAGCAGAAATACCCGACCCAGGGGCAGAAGAGCCTGCAGTGCTGTGCTGTCTCTGAGTGCTGCTGTCACCCCAGGGAGGTGGGGCAGCCCCAGGGGCGCCAGCTCTGGCACTGTTTGTGCCCTGCTGTGGTTACCTGGCCCTGTCTCCAGCAGGGCCCTGGCTGCTCCTGCTCAGGTGGAGCTGCAATATCTGCACACTCTGAGCCCAGCCTGCTCTTCCTTCCACAGGCTGAGCTCAGCCCTGGGCAAACAAGAGAGGGACACCACCACAATTCCACACTCCTCAGCCCACTGTGAGTAACCTCTGCTTTTCCCACCCTGGGAGCAGCACCTGCCTTTCTCTTTGTCCACTTTATTTTGCTTTCACTTCAATTAATTTGAGAAACCTCTGCCTTGTGATTCCTCCCAGTGCTGCATTTTAACATTTCTGAGTTGAGTTACAAGAGGTGATTGCAGGGGATCTGCCCCTGCTGCTGTTGGCATTAAATCCCTCTTCATCAATCACTTCATTTGTTCAAAGCTAATTTGGGATCTCCCATCACCCCCAGGTAGCACCAAACTCTCCACCCTGTGCTTCTCACATCTGTTTTTATACACAGGCTCGGGATTTTTTCCTGTAAGAACTAAGGAACACCATCAACTACTGCAGAAAAATGCTATTTGTTTTCCCTAGATGGATTAATCCCTAATTATAATGGAGTAAATGCTGGATCCTTCTACAGGCAGAGTATTTTAGTGGCTGCCAGTTCCCTCAGTGGAACAGAAATAGGAGCTTGTACTGTGCCTACTTCCCTCACTTGCACAAAATCTGCAAAATTTAAAGTATATTTTTAAAATGTCAAATATTGTTGGTCATTGAATTAGTCTAAAATTTGACTTCACAGTTATCATGACTGATAAACAGGTGGATTTTCTAGCAGCCCACCAGATATTCCCCATAATCCTGGCACCCCTAAAACCAGGCTAAAATTGGGTGTGTACAGAGAGGAAAATGCTCTTGTGGTTGGAAGGGTACAGGAAAGGCAGGGCTGTGACAGCTTGCCACAAATGTCACTGGAAAATCCTGATGTTATTCAGTGATGTTCCCACCTGGAGCTCAGGTGTCAGGCCCAGCATTTCTCACCCCATTCAGGAGGGGTTTCAACCCCAAATCTGGTGGGGAAGACCTTGTTTGGGTGGGGTGAAGGTTCCAGGAACAGGGGGCTCAGCTGAGGCATGGAACTGGTCAGCTCCTCCTCAAAGCCTCCAGGAGGACTGGGGAGAGGGTTAGGACTGGGAGAGGTTTAGGACTGGGTGAGGTTTAGGACTGGGAGAGGTTTAGGATTGGGTGAGGTTTAGGATTGGGTCAGGTTTCAGACTGGGAGAGGTTTAGGACTGGATGGAGTTTTGGATTGGGTGAGGTTTAGGATTAGATGAGGTTTAGGATTGGGTGTAATTTAGGATTGGGTGAGGTTTAGGATTAGGTGAGGTTTAGGATTAGGTGAGGTTTAGGATTGGGTGAGGTTTAGGATTAGGAGAGGTTAGGATTGGGTGTGATTTAGGTCTGGGTGTGATTTAGGATTGGGGAAAAATGCGTCCTGAGGCCGCTTTGCACAAATTTCATTCCAGCCATAACAAGGTAATTCAGAATCCCCACAAGTGTGACTTTCTAGAAGAGCATCTTTCTGAGCATTTCTCTCATGCTTTAGGGCAAGACTCCGGCCCCATTAAAGTCAGAGGGAATTCTGTCACGGATTTCTTCCAGCAGGGGGGCAGCCTTTGTTTCTGGCACTGGGAATGGGATGGGAGTTTCTGGCCATGTTTGCATTTCAAGTGAGACCCTGAAAAATCCTGTTGAAATAGAAACGAAAGCTGGAATCCCCAGTTTTAGTGCCTGTGCCCTGGTCTGGGCTGCAGACATGGGATGGCAGCAGCTGGAAACCATGGGCCCTATAATCCATGGGGTTCTTCCTTTAGGATTTACTCTCATTGTTCCAGTGCCCTATAATCCATGAGGCTTTTCCTTTAGAATTTGCTAAACCCTCCTGGGCTTCATTTTTTTCTCTCCCATTTTTTGTTGCACTGTTAAATTTTCCTTGGAGAACTCTCAGCCTGGATGAATTGCATCCAGCCAGGAGAATTCTCCTTTGCCACTGGCATTCCAGGAGCCTCATTCCCAGTAATGGAATAAAGATGTCCAGAGGAGCCTGAACTGGCCCAGAATGGCCCAGCTCACTGCTGTAGGCAGCCAGGTGTGTCTGTTTGTTGGCCTGTTCTTGAATTGTTCACTTTTGTGCAGAATTCCTAAAAAATAAAAATCAGCTGGGGCCCATGTGTTCATCAGAGGAGAATGAGGATGGTCTGAACATTTGGGGTGATACTGAATTAACTCACGGATTTTCTTTGCAAGCCTAATTATTAAATGCTTAGGAATTGATATGTGGCCTATAGGAGAAAATTCAGTATTATAATGTTGTACAGGTTGAGTTGGGAATTCTTAAATATGAATATTTGAGCTTGTGACAGCTCACTCTGCTCTTGCTGAAAAATCTCCTGCTTGAATCCACTTCTACCCAGTAACTGTTCTCTGTCCCTGCTTAAATCCAGCTCTCCCAAGTTAAAAAGCTCTGTGTGTCATGAGTGGGGCAAACCCCATCAATCTGTGCAGAAATCAAGGTGATAAATCAGCTCCACGAGTGTCTTTGATCTTGAATAAATGCTGGGCTCAAAGTCTAGCCCAGACCGTGGCCAGGGTTAGTCAGCATTGAGGGCTCTCTGAAAAGGGGTTTCAAAATGTAATTAAATCCTTCTCACAGCAGTGAGCCTGACTTCCTCAGCAAGTCAGGGCAAGAGCAGGTGCTCTGCAGCTCCTGGGAAGTCTGAAGCTGGTGCTGGAAGGGAGCAGGACCTGCATTTGAGGAAAAGGAAGGTGAAGTTCAAGGCTAGAAGTGATTTTGTGTCATGTGCCTGAGATGGGGTGTCACAGGTGGGCAATAAGAGAAGCCCAGTCAGTAAAAAGTGACATCTCAGGGGAACCCTGAGTGTCCCTGAACCATCCCCTCATGGGGCATCCATTGTCCCCACTGGGTCCCTGCCTCTCTCCATGACAGAGTTGTGTCCAAGGACATGGGCTCTACATTTGGCCATCTGAGTTTTCATCATCAGTTTTCAGAGAGGTGGTGGAGTCTGGCTGCTCACCATGTGTCCCAGGTGTCCCAGTGTCATTAGACTCTGCTAAAGTCAGCTTAATCCCCTTAAACTCTGTGTCCCTTTTTTCATTGAGTCCACGGGGTTGTAGGAGTGAATGAGGAGTGAGGAATCCCTGGAGAACTTTGTGGTTTCTCCTGCTGGCTCTTCACCCTTCAGGAGGAAGTTGAGCCATCAGTGAGCTCAAATCTGAGTCCCCTGCTCCTTCCTGCTCTGCTGGATGTGCACTGCAGTCCCATCCCCAGAGAACACAGAGCTTGGAGCAATTTCCTCTAATTAGTGCAGTGTAATCCTGTGCTAGCAAGGCACAGCACCTCAGGGCAGGCAATACCTTCAGAAAGAAGGACAAGAATTCATTTGTCATTATAAATCAGCCTTATCAATTCACTTCATTTAAAAAGCACCTCCTGTCTTTTCCTTCAGAGCATCCCACCCGTGTCCCACTCCATCTCTGTGAGACACTGGCTGGTTCCAGAGCAGTCAGTGCAATCCCAGTGCAATTCCCTCCTGGAGTGTCCCATCATCAGCTGTGTTTGCTGACCAAAGTGGTTAAAAGGGTTTCAGAGGTCCCATCCACACTCATTTCAAGGGGGTTTCCCTTTAGAAACAGCCCACGATGACACTCCACACGTGTGCCACAGAAATTGGATTTGCACTTTTGTTTGGTGACAAAAGGCAGGAAATTAAAGAGGCAATATTTCAATAAAAGCTCCTCTTTACCTGCCTTTGTTGTAGGTGACACTGAAGATTAGCACAGCTCAAGAGCAGCTCTTATCCAGAGAAGGTGCCCTGTTATTTGTCAGGGGTGTAAGAGGCGTGAGCAGAGCTTTGGATTCAGTCCGTTTGGAAGGGAAATACAATTATAAAAACTCTAAACCCCTAAATGTTTGCAGGAGATTAGAAGGAACTCGAGTTTGAAAGGATTTTAATGCATTTTTCCAAACTGTCTCTGTTTCAAGTTCCTGTCTTTGGTTGCTGCCTCAGAGCCAGGTTTTGTGAGCATCAAACCGAATCCCTGAGGTCTGCCTGAGTGCAATTTATGTTTAGGTTGCCATTAAAAGTAACGTCTTGTGAATGGCAGACATTCAGTGAGTTGTTCTGAATTATTTGTGTGCAAAATATTTGCTGTTAACCCCCCTCAAAATGAGCAGCGGTTAATTACTTACACACAAAAGCTAAAGTTTTCTTTTTTGTCTGTTTGTTTTTCTTTTGGATGTAATTACAGAAATGTGGGAAATACTTTTCCAAGGCTTTTGAACTCCAAAGTGGAACAGAAGGAAGACACAGGGGGACATCCACCGTTCAGTGTTATTTTCCTTGCACAGAAGAGAGAAAAAAAAAAAAAAAAGAAAAAGGATCTTTCTGAGATGAGCACTAAAGTCTCAAGTTTTCAAAGGTTTGCATAACAAACAAGAGACACATTGTGGGTTGCATCTTGACTTTGAAGGCTTGCCACTGTCAACTGAAATAAAATGGCAAGGTTTAAAGCCTTAACCAAGTTCACAAGGAAAATATTTGGACTGAAAGTTTTGGAAAGTTTTCTCTCTTTGAAGTAGTTTGTCATGTGTTACCAATGTGAACTTTATTGACCTTGAAACGTTTTTTTTTTTTAATCAAATAGCAACTAGTGACACTTTAGTAAAATCTTAAATCAACAACCCTCTCCTGGCGGCTCCAGCTTCGTAGCAAATGCAGGCAAAACAGGGAATCTACAGAGGAGACCTTTATTATTCATAAATGAAGCCTGCCAAAACCTTCCCGAAATAGCATTCAAAGACCCTTTTAAGGTCATGGATCCTGAACAAAGCCAGAAGAGCACAAAAAAGGCTGAGGAAAGTCCAAGAAAGAGGCTTCCCAAAGGAGAGGCTTTCCAAGGCAGCGTTTCATCCCCAACTACGTACCAGGGCAGCTCTGCTCCTTCCCAAGGAACCCCTCTCCGAGACATCATCTCGCAGCAGCACTTTCCCGGCTCTTTGCCCGTTCCGCGAGAGGAGCCTCAGGAGAAGCCCGGCCACCAGAAACAGCCCAAGCCCTCCTCCTTCGACCACCCCGCCCACGTCCCGCAGCTCCAGCAGCACGCACTGGCACCAGCATTCATGTCCCCGGGGAAGCCGGAGCATGTCCTGGAAGGTCCCACATGGCAGCTAGTTGATCCGGTCAGGCCAGGGCCCTCTGGCTCCTTCCCGTCCCCCGGGCTGCACGCCCACCACGGCCAGCTGCTCCCATCCCACTCGCCCATCATTCCCGCCGAGGACATGCCGGCCGTGCAGAAGGTCTTCATCCCCCGCCCCGCCCAGGTGTCCCTGAAGCAAGCTGAGGAGGTGCACAAGAAGGAGAAGAAGCCTCAGAAGCCGGGCAAGTACATCTGCCAGTACTGCAGCCGGCCCTGCGCGAAGCCCAGCGTGCTCCAGAAACATATCAGGTCCCACACGGGGGAGAGGCCCTACCCTTGCATTCCATGCGGCTTCTCCTTCAAGACCAAGAGCAATTTGTACAAACACAGGAAGTCTCACGCTCACCGGATAAAAGCTGGGCTGGCCTCAGGGATCGGAGCAGAGATGTACCCATCGGGGCTGGAGATGGAGCGGATCGGAGGGGAGGACTTCGAGGAGCCGACAGAAGGGGAAAGCACAGACTCGGAGGAGGAGACGGCAGCGATGTCGGGCCATGCCGTGGAGCTGCCGCCCAGGCAGAAGCACACCCTGCTCTCCAGCAGCCTGCTGAGCGCGGGGAGCCAAGGCTCCAGCCACGACCGCTGCTCGTTGTCCCATTCCAGCATGTCCCAGTCCCTCGAGGACAGCTCCCAGTTCGTGGAGCCGTCGTCGGAGCACGCCCTGAGCCATAAGTCCGAGGACACCCACACCATCAAGCAGAAGCTGGCGCTGCGCCTGAGCGAGCGCAAGAAGGTGATCGACGAGCAGGCGTTCCTGAGCCCCGGCAGCAAAGGCAGCACCGAGTCCGGGTACTTCTCCAGATCCGAGAGCGCAGAGCAGCAGATCAGCCCTCCCAACACCAACGCCAAATCTTACGCTGAGATCATCTTCGGGAAGTGTGGGAGGATTGGGCAAAGGACGGCAGCGCTGGCTGCAAACACAACCCAGGGGTTCCCACACCTGTCCGGCGATGAGAAGCCCAGCATGGTCCCCTTGTCTGTGCCTAGAACACAGGTGATCGAACACATCACTAAGCTAATTACCATTAACGAAGCTGTTGTGGATACCAGCGAAATCGACAGTGTGAAGCCCAGAAGAAGCTCTCTGTCAAGGCGTAGCAGCATTGAATCCCCAAAGTCTGGTGCGTACAGAGAACCGTTCCAGTTTGATATCAAGTCTGGTTCCAGCAGCCAGCTGGATGCAGCAAAAGTGTTGGCGTCCCACAGTGAAAAAATGAAGCCTGAACAATCATTATTGTCACTTCAGCAATCCCACAGTGCCACAGAGACAGTGCCTCTCCTAAGAAGCCACTCAATGCCTTCTGCTGCATGCACTATAAGCTCCCCACACACCTTTAGAGGTAGCTACTCATTTGATGATCACATCATGGAGCCGGAAGTCTTAAGCCGCAGCCAAGCGTTTTCCTCCCACCCTCGAATGCTAAAACGCCAACCAGCTATCGAGCTACCCCTGGGAGTGGAATACGCCTCGGAGGAGGTCGGCTCTTCCAGCAAAGAAACTGTTCCCAAACCTCCCGAGGAGCCTGAAACCAAGGAAAGCGATCTTACCAAAAAGTCCCGCAAGGGCCCAAAGGCGAAAGGGTTCATGTACGAGTGTAATGTGTGCGGCGCTCGCTATAAGAAAAGGGACAACTACGAGGCCCACAAGAAGTACTACTGCTCAGAACTGCAGCTCTCCAAGCCCCGCTCTGCCACGTCCCACGCCTCGGCAGAGCCGGAGAAGAGCGCGGCGGATCCCGAAGTGTGGCCCCAGATGATGCATTACAAGCTGGGCAGCACCTTGGAGCTCACCCCGCTGCGGAAGAGGCGGAAGGAGAAGAGCCTCGGGGATGACGAGGAGCCTCCAGCTTTCGAACTGTCTGACACTCCCTCCTCCAGCACCAGCCCAGGCGCTCAGTTTGCAAACCCGGCCTCGTCTGATGTGGCTCTAAACCTGACCCGTGAATCCATGAAGTCACCAGCAGACTCGGGAAAATCCGCACCTTCCGAGGCCAGTGCCAGCTTCCATTCCAGGAACACCAAACCGGCGTCGAGTGCGGAGGGCAAGGAGAGGAGAACAACCTCCAAGGAGATCTCTGTCATCCAGCACACGAGCTCCTTTGAGAAGTCAGACTCCATCGAGCAGCCCAGCAGCTTGGAAGAGGACAAGCCCCTGTCCCAGTTCCCATCTCCATCCACACCCCAGCACAGCCGCCCCCCTCACTCCCTGCAGCCCAGGCTGGTCCGCCAGCCCAACATCCAGGTCCCTGAGATTCTGGTCACGGAAGAGCCGGACAGACCAGAAACAGAGCCAGAACCTCCTCCAAAGGAGCCAGAGAAAACTGAGGAATTCCAGTGGCCGCAGAGGAGCCAGACTCTTTCCCAGCTCCCTGCGGAGAAACTCCCACCCAAGAAGAAGCGGCTCCGGCTGGCAGAAATGGCCCAGTCCTCCGGCGAGTCCAGCTTTGAGTCCGTCTCTCTCACCCGGAGCCCCAGCCAGGAGAGCAGCCTATCCCACGGCTCCAGCCACTCCATCTCCTTTGATCGGGATGACCACACCAAGCCAGAACCAAGTAGCCAGCCCTCCGAATCCCATCCAAAACCTCCTGGCGTTGGCTCCCACATGCTGATGGTCCCCAGCCACCATCACCATTCCAGGGAAATGCGGAGATCCGCTTCCGAGCAGACGCCCAACGTGTCCCACCCTTCCCAGATGTCAGAGACTCGCAGCAAATCCTTCGACTACGGGAGCTTGTCATCCACTCCTGCCTCCACCCCCGGCCCCTCCACTTCCTCGGCCCCCCAGGAGAGGCGGAAATGCTTCCTGGTGCGGCAGGCGTCCCTCACCAGGCACCCCGAGCACGAGCCGGACCCGGCCCCTCCGGGCTGGCCGGACACGGAGGATCCAGCTCCTTCTTCAAGTAAATCTCCTGCCACGAGTTTGCCCCATCAGCCGACCTCGTCCTCCCCTTTGCCCTCCCACGGCACCTACCTGAGTGACAAGAGCCAGCCAAAGGACAGCCCCGAGCCATCCTACAGCCCGCCATACACGGAGGCTCTGCAGGTGTTCCACCACCCCGTGCCACAGCTGACGCTGCACGAGAAGCACTTCATGGCCCCCCAGGTTTCCATATTCCCCTACCAGCACCTCCTGCCCCAGCCGGGGCAGTCTGCAGAGCTCTTCGCTGCACACACCATGTCTGACATCCTCTCTGCCCAGTTCTCCATGCCTCAGATCCCTCCCTCCATATTCCAGACCCCGCCACTGCCCCTCCCGCAAACGCTCATCCACCCGGGCCCGCTGCACATCGCTCCTCCCTTGATGTCCCACCCTGCCGAGGTGTCCTTCAGGCACCCTTCCTTCCTGCCCGTGCACTACCCTGGCTCCTCGCCGATCCCCTCAGCCTTTTTCCTGCCTCTCCAGTCCCAGTTTGCCCTCCACTTGCCGGGTGATGCTGGTGGACACTTGCCACAGATCAAATCCAGTTTGTTCTCGGCAGCAGGAAGCTCCAGCCTGTCCCCGTGCACGGATTATGACTCGGACAGCAGGTTGCACCCTCTGACCTGCACAGCGAGTCCCGCGCTCTCTGTCACCGTGACCCAGCTCGTTGTCCCCACCCGGACAGAGCCCATGGTGTCCCTGGTTGTCCCCGTTCGCATCCAGACCAACATGCCCTCCTACGGCAGCGCCATGTACACCACGCTCTCCCAGATCCTGGTCACGCAGTCCCAGTGCAGCTCCTCCACCATCGTCCTCCCCAAATTCGATGACCGCCAGCCCAAGGGCGCCCTGGTGTGCAGCGCTGACGTCCACGGGCTGGGTTTTGACCTGGCCCAGATGATCACAGAGGAGCAGAGAAGCCTTTTCCAGAGCCCGTACCTGAGAGTGCCCCTGCCCTTACCGGAAAGAAAGGGCTACATGCCCCTCACCTGCCCCTCAGACAGTGTCCTCGGCCTGGAAGGGGGCCCCTCCACAGTTGGGGGGAGCAAAAGGATGCTGTCCCCAGCTGGCAGTTTGGAGCTGACAATGGAGACCCAGCAGCAGAAGAGAGTGAAGGAGGAGGAAGTGTCCGAAGCAGAAGAGAAGCTGGAAGTGGTGAAGCCACCCAGTGCAATAGAGGAAGGGAAAAAGCAGGATAAATCTCACTTCCCTGCAGAAAGCCAAGACAGGGTCGAGGTTGGGACACCACCCAGCGTGTCCGTGGAGCAGTCGGAGCCAAAGGAAACCCCGAGCAGTTCCCAGCAGGCAGCGTCCCGGCCGGGTTCCCCGAGCTTTGAGGCGCTGCAGGAGTACGAGCAGCCAGCTGGCAAACAGTTCCTCAGCCAGGAGCCTCTGCAGCCCGTGAAGAAGGAAGACTCCAAAGAACCGGTGGAGCAGCCTCCACCGAGCCCTGCCAGCACTGCCCCCGTGCCCGAGGGCGCCGCCAGCGCGGGGAAGGCTCGGGAAGGCACAGACTCCAAGAAGGTCCTGCAGTTCCCCAGTCTCCACACAACCACTAATGTCAGTTGGTGCTATTTAAACTACATAAAGCCAAATCACACCCAGCAAGCGGATGGGCGCTCCTCGGTGTACGCCAGCTGGTGCATCAGCCTCTACAACCCCAACCTGCCCGGGGTGTCCACCAAGGCAGCCCTGGCCCTGCTGAGGTCCAAGCAGAAGGTGAGCAGGGAGACTTACACCATGGCCACCGCTCCGCGGCCTGAGGCGGGCAGGCTGGTCCCGGCCAGCTCCAGGAAGCCCAAAATGACCGAGGTAATGCAATCCTATCTCTTTCTCCTGATCCATTTGGATGCGTGGGTGGAGGGGGCTGAGGGCCGGGGCGTGGCTGTGCTCAGGTGGGTTGGGGTTTACTCGTCCCGCTGGCGCTTTGGGAAGCGCCTGTTCTCAGTGAAGCTCATAGAGTGAAGAACCCCAACCCCACTGAAACCCCAACCCAGGGGGCAGGAGAGCCTGCTCCCAGGCCAGGTTTCTGTTCTCCAGTTCCTACTTGCCTTGTAACCCCAAAAGTAGGAATCACCACCACCACCCCACGAACCACCACCGCTCCAGCACAAAGGATTAGACTTCATTTGCATTTGTCTTGATATTTCAAACAGCTTTATAACTTTTTTTTTTTTTTGTTTAAACGCTGTTTTAATTCCCTACATTTTGCATGTTAGAAATGAAAAAAAGGATTACCATGGGGAAATGGGATTCTGTCTGGTTGTGCATCTGCTCATCTCACATTAATGAACATGGAGAGGCATGCTTAAAAGTATTTAAAAAATATTAAAGGGAGATTTGCAAGTGTATTTAGACCTCTGAAGAAGCACAAAGGCAGGCAGTGACATTTATAAAAGTGCCTCAGAGGGTCAGACACGTTTTGTTAAACACCCCTGTGGTTTGGTCCATTTGGTCCATAGCTGTCCTCCTGCTTTTCCAGGTATTTAAGTATATTTTATGCCTGGTTTTAGAGTTAAGACTTCACAGTGGCTTCCCAGGGGCAGAGCTCCCCCAAGGCATTGCCCACACGGACACAGAAGTCTTTAAGACCCTCCTGTGAGCTGCCTAATTTTATGTATCTCATTTTAAAGCCAGACTTTACCCCTCCTGCTTAATGCTGAACCAAACAGATCCCTTTAATCCAGATCATGTTCATGTAGATTAGCAAACAGAATCGCTCTAAAGATTTTGCAATTTGATATTCATCTCAAGTCAATTTATATTGATGGATTATTCATTTTATTTCTGTGTCATGAAATGAATTTTGAATATTAAATTTATCATAATCGCTGCTGCAGCTGCTGCTTATAAATATGTCTTAAAATACACAGTAGAGTCGCTTTGATTCAATAAATCTTTATTTCTATTCAGCATTTCCATCACTCTCTTGCAGAAATCCAAGAGACAGATTTCTAGGGACACAGGGGCAGATAATTATCTGAGCAGTGCAATAACCACGCTGAGATTTATGCACTATTTTTCCAAGGGTTTTATCTGAGTGGTGCCGTAGCATCCTCGATTTCAATCCCTAAAGGAAGTGCCTGTGCTGCTCTGAGCTCTGCTCTTTGCCACGGTGCTAAAACCCACACCTAGTGTGTGTCCAGAGGTACGAGACCCTCCCACCCAAAGGGAAAGGTTCAACAGCAATGGTTCAGCCCTCACCCATCCAAATCCACATTTCACTGCATGCATTTCCCCCAAAGCCTCCTAAAGCCCCTCACAAACCCCTCCAAGCTGTCTGTGCAGGTTCAGGTTCCCGTGGCGCAATTTGCCAAAGGAAGGGTTTGCCCTGCCCTGTTCACCTGGGAAACGGTGGATCCTAAACCCAGCCCTCCTCCCCACGTGGATGGCAGAACCCCTGAGAGCTGAAGGGGAGATAAACTGAATTCTTGCCAAGCACAGAACTAATTTTTAATCAGTGTGAGCGAAATCCCCCGTGCAGGGTTTTAAACACGGGTGGGGAAGCAGCACTGCAGGACAGTGGCAGTGCAATAGCATCACTCCAGGGCTGGGAGCCCAGCCCTCAGCTAACTCTGCTCTGGCTCCTTCCCGTCAACATCCCCTCCTTTATGTCACTCCAGATTGTCAGTCGACCTCCCAGGAAATGTAAAAAAGCTCTGGTATTTTGTACAGTTATGCATGCAGCAAGCAGTAGTTCTGTATGTGCTGTCTCCGTCCTTGGCTTGGGGTTTAAATTTCCAGTGGGATTTGCTGAGCAGATAATTCTGGAATTCTGGAGTGGCTGCGGGCTCCATGTGCATGTAGGGATGGCTGGTGACACTGTACTGGGGCTTGCACACTCTGTAAATTCAAACAAGATTGTAAAAGGGGATAGTAGTGACTGTATGACTTTGGCTCTCTGGTGCCTTTCATCTGTCAATGTTTTTGTGCTTTCGAAAGTTGCAATAAATAAACCTCGTGCTACATCTAGCAAGTCAATTGTTTTGTATTCCTCAGCAAACCTGGCAAGGTTGTCCCTAGCAGTGTTCTGAGCCCATAGCTCCTATCAGGAGGTGCAGTCACAACCCTAAAAGTTTAATTTTTGAGGGTTCTGAGTGTCTCCTGCCTCTCATTTCCTCACTGTCATCTCCATGCCCAGAGCCACCCGCTCAAGACCATTCCTGCTGTTAAATGGTTCAAATGGCTCCTGGCCCTGTTCTGCCCCAGGGCCTTCTGTCATGAAATTCCTGGCACTTTTAGGGACATAGGACTGCACAGGGACCATTCCCAGGAGGCTCCTAGGACGGGTGTGTGGATGGTGTGGGCATGGGGCTGGTCTGGCCCCAGGGACAGAGAGCAACCCTGGCTGCATTTAGTACTCTGAGCTGAGCTCCTGAAATTCCTGGGCAAATTTGAAATGCTTGGCCCCAGTTTTGCAAAGGGACTTTTGAGTGAGTCCATCCCTCCTCCTGCTGAGCATCCCGTGGCAGTTCCAGCAGCTGGGGGGGCTGGGTTTCATCCCACTGCATTCTGTAGGTCTCTGCTGGAGCTGCTCACTCTGTGGCTTCCCCCAAAACCAGGGGAGACAAAGAGGCTCCTCCGGGGTGATTCATCCCCTACAGACCAGGCTGAGGTGGGGCAGGTGAATCACCTGGGGAGCTGCCACTCCTGCCAGCCAGAGCCAAGGGTGACCAGCTCTGCTTCAGGGGCTGCCTTCGGGCCCAAACCCCTCTGAAAACTGCTCCCAGATACCTGCAGCCTGTTCCCATAAATTACAGATGATGTGAGGGTATGGATCCAGGATCCTCATCCAGGACATGGATTCAGTTCAATGTCAGAGTTACTGTGTGAGAAGTGGCCTGGGGGAAAGGCATCTGCTTCCCTTTCTCTGGAAACCTGGGGTCTATCCTGTCAGGCTGTACAGGGGAAATATCCCAACATTTCATGCCAGGTTGGAAAATTCTCCCTGGGTTTGTCCTCTTAGGAGTTAGGAGGCAATATCCAAATATTTCATTCCAGGTTGGAAAATTTTCCCTGGGTTTGCCCTGTTAGGCTGTAGGGGACCAACATTCCAATATTTCATTCCAGGTCGGAGACCTCGCCTGCATTTGTTCTGTTAAGATTTAGGGGGCAACATACCAATATTTCATTCCAGGCTGGAGAGCTCTCCCCGGGTTTATCCCAGGATTTAGGACACCCCAACATTTCATTCCAGGTGTGGGGAGCTCTCCCTCATCCCACCCAGACCCACAGAGGCAGCTTTGATGTTTAGATCCTCCTATAACAAACAACGCCCATCGTGTAGGTGAGATGTCAGGGCATGACTTAAACCTTGGGCTAGACAAGGTTTAGACACAAAACCCCCTCAACAATTTAACAATGAAAATTAACAATTTAACAGTGAAAAAGCAGATCTGACCCTGGGAACGCGTGGGGAGGTTGAGGACTCTTTTCTCCTGTGGGTTTTGTGGCTTTCCCTGTGCGACGCCCTTGGCAGCAGGTTTGCAGCAGCAGGAAATCACCTGGGAGCACTGCCTGGCCAGGGATTCATGTCAGGCTGAGATCCAAATTTGTGTGAGTGTGGGGGAAACTGTCCTGGTTTGGAGGACAGGTGTCTGCCAAGAAAGGCAGAAGCTTCTCTTTGAAATGGAGAATGTAAACCCCCTCCTTCCAAATTATTATTATAATTTTGAAATTAAGGGGCTCTCAGGCAAAGATATGGGAATTAGGAATAACAGTTCTTTAC
>JANRGV010100699.1:0-14780 GCA_024734035.1 Alethe castanea
CTGCCTGCTTGTGATGCCACTTGGCAGCTGCCCAGGCAAAAGCTGAAACCAAGGGTGTGCAGTCACATAGTACCCAGAGCCATGCTCAGACCATGCTGAAAGACCCCAGGGGTACATTGCATTGATGTGAGTAATTTGATGGAAAAAGGAAGGAGGGTTTATGCGTCTTTTATTCAATAGCTGATCAATCCTATGTAGGAACTTTCAGTACCACTCTTCCGTTCTTCAGAAAGTCCAAAAACTGGGAAATGGATGAATTACTTCCTGAAAAATTCTAATCCAGCATGTTCACTAGTATTTATGGATTATAACTAAGTAGTGCTTGCAGTACATTACCCTGCCTGATGTTGTTAGTCCTTCTCCATATCTGTGGAAGGTTTGAGACAGACTTCTTGAGCCTGTACCCACTTATGCTTGGTGCCTTTCTGATCTGATGGGTCGGTTTCCCTTTGTTCATCCTTCCAGCAGCCATCAAAAAAGTGATCTATTTTACTTCATTAAACAGATTAAGGAAAATGGCATGTTGTAGTGCTGGGCCAAAACCTTAGTACAGAGAGAGAGTCTTGGGAGATCAAGTGACAGGAAGATTAAATCAGCAGGTAGGTGCTGTGAAGTAATGGGTTGGGCTGTCCAGTCATGGATGAAATTGGAAGTGTAGCTGTTGCTTTTGCCCATGATGGGCCTCATATAAGCTCCAGCATAAATTCCAAGTGTAACCACAAGTCATCTCCTCTGAAAAACATCTGGAAAATGCACACAGGGACATGATTTGCTGGTTATTTATTTACGAAGATGAACATGTCTGTAAACAGTTCTGTTTCAAGGCATGAGTCCACAGGTGTCAGCTGATAAGACGTTGGTCCACCGGGGAAGAACAGAGATTTCATAAGCTCTCTGTACAGGCTGCTCTCTAGTAGGTATCTAATTCCCAGCCTGTTTTAAGGATGGTACTTGGCACATCTTTTCTCAAAGCAATTAGCTGCTTTTCTGCAGAGTATTCCAGCTGTCTGAGGAAGCAGTTGCTTTACATGGTAAGATTGTGCCTGCAGTACAAGACCTGTCAGTACAATCTGATGATCTGTCACACATGCTGAGAGTCCATTCAAACTTTCTACTCCATGGAATCTGGAGAGCTGCTCTTTTGTTTGTGTTTTCCTTCTGGAGATGAAGAAGCTCTGAAGGTTGATGATAGCTCAAAACATCTTTGCTTCTTTTTAGCTTCAGGGCAATGTCCAGTCTGTGAGCAACTGGCAGGAATGTGTTGCCTGTTTAGGCTAGGTGGCTTTGTCCACTCCCACATTCCTCTTACATTAGTGCAGGGATGGATACGTTTTGGAGCTTTTGTGGTGTCAGGGGTATGCTCTGACACAAATACTTGGGTTGAATATTTTTCCATCAAAGAGCTAAGACTCAGTGGAGGTATTGAGAACAGTAGCATCACATTTAACATATCTGAATGTGGCCCCTTGCTACTTAAGCTATGAATCATTTTATAAAATCATTAGTATGTAAACATCCACTTAGCTCTCTCTGGTCAGCATGTGAATACGCAGATCAATGAGACTGTTGATGGAAAATTATTCACTGAAAGCAGTAAGAGGCTGTCAGTTGGGTGCTAAAAGTACAGAATTTAGTTTTGAAAGAAAAGGGTCAAGAGGACATCTGTGTTATAAAAACTGATCACAATTTATAATGAACAGTGAAACCACACACTAGACCTAATCAAAGTAATTAGACAGCAGTGAGGAAGACAAATACCAATTCTGAATACTTATTTCAGTCTAAAAGCAAAATATGTCCTTGTTATATCATGCTGAGATTTTTATGCTGTATCAGAAAAATGACAGCTCCTGTAAAATTTTAAGAGATTCCAAAATCATTAAAGGAAAGTGGCAGAAAATGAAATTCAAGTATGAAGAACAGATTTTGCATGACTTGACACAAATGCATTCACTCGTAAATCAGAATCAAATGCCACCTAATAAGGAGGTTGTAAGAAATACCCTGGCTCTGTAAAGTTTGGAAAGATATTTTCTAACTGCTGAGACTGAAATAGTATTTCTTTTGTGAAGAATAAGGCACTTAGGACCCTATTCAGCTGTCTTTGTCAAGAGGATGGAGACAGGCTCTTCTTGGCTGAGCAATAGGACGAGAGGCAAAGAGCAGAAACTGATGCACAGGAAATTCCACCTGAACATGAGGAATAACTTCTCTACAGAGCATGACAGGAACAGGTTGCCCAGAGACGTCATGGGTCTTACCCAGAAATGCTCAAAAGCTGACTGGAAACAATCCTGAGTAATGTGCTCTAAGAAACCCCTCTTGAGAAGGGACTAGGTCATCTCCAGTGGTCTCTTATTTTAACCATTAACTTTAACCATTCTGTGATTCTGTCTTTTTGGCTTGCAGAAGAAAAGTGAAGCTCCAAGAAAGCTGTCAGGTCATGGCTGGAGTTTGGGAGAAGCAAAGCAGAGGCACCAGCAGAGATATTCCAGTAAGATTTCAGAAGTGTGACGAATATGTGGAGGTATTGTCTTTATCTGGAATGAATGGCCCAGGCTGACAGGCCAGGAATGTGATGCAGAGAACGAACCAGTGCCCCTAATTCAGTGTTTAACCTTGCCCAACTTCAGGGCTCAGGGATTTTGAGTGTTCTGGCCTCAGGTCATTCTGCATCTGTAAAACTTGCTTGATAGCTGTGCCACTGGTCCATGAGCACTCAGTCATCTGTAACCTAAAGAATTCATTTCCCACAGCCTAAATGGGTATTTCTCCAGTGCTTAACCTCAAACATCCAATTTCAAAAACACTTGAGTCTGATCTTTTTTCTCCTGCAGGCTACTCCATTTGCTGTTTTGGTTATACTCTCTGACAGTATTTATTTCATTCTGAGCAAATATTTAGTATATGGACAGATGCAGACAAATGTCTTCTTTGGTTATGGCTCTCAGGTGACTCCTGGCTGTGGCATGTAATCACAGATGTGGATATCAGCAATTTTATTTTCCTCCTCTGAAAAATATAACCTAATTGAAATGTGTGTGATGTATGCCTGTTAGATGGAAAAGTGAGAATAAGTCTGAAGGTGAACCAAATGCTCTTGCCAAATTCTAAGAGAACAAAAATTTTGCAATTATTATTATATGCAGAAAGGTATTTATATGGTTTTTTCATCTTCATCTTTACCCAATTTTTCCTAACTTTAGTTCTCTCTCTTTTAATATACTTATGAAACAGACATATGAAACCCGCAGAATGTACATGCTGTAAGTACAAAAACTTTGGTTTGTTTAGAACCTTTGCAGTAATCTAACCATGTTTCTTTATAATGTTTCTTTACAGTCAAACAACTAACTTATGCTTGAGTTGTAGAAACAGATAATACATTTTTATTAGTAATTATTTAGTATGATGTTCTGCATTATTTGAAAAAGCAGGAAACTTCTTTGAAAAACTTATTTGAAAAATGAATCAGAGAAGAAAAACATTTCTCATCAGCATTCTTTTCTTAATGCTCATCAAAGAAAAACATTTTTTTGTGAAAAAAAAGAAGTAATCACTTTCTAGTCACTCAGGCAAGGACAATATTTTTTCTTTTCTTTTTTTTTCTTCTTCTTCCAATTAATTTAATAGTTCTAATATTCTTGAATAACAATTACCTACCAAGATGGGCAAGGATGGGGTTTCTTGAAATACCACCTACGTAAACATAATATTTGACCACAATTTTATGGATTTTTAAAATAGTCTTGCTATTTCCATAGTACAGAAATTAATCACTTGTAATCTCATCCCTTCTGTTGCTGAGCTAGCTTCTATGTTTATAGAGAAAGGAAAAGAATCTTCCCTCTTCCTCTCCAATATACTCAAAACCTTTGTGTCGTTTGAGTGGATATAATGTTTCTCCTGTGAATGATCCTCGCAACAAGATCATAGAAAAGGACTGTACAATAATAAACACCAGATTAAAAAAATGCAAAGCAGCAAAACTTGTCTGGTTTCCCCAAGAGAACTTTATTTTTCAGAGAAACCTTAAGAAGCTGCTTACTGCTCAGCTTTCCAACTATTTATTGCTGAATATACTGTTTTGCACAGTATGCACACACCAATTCCTGATGCCCATGCAGCAACCACTAAATTCAGCAGAGTTTTATCAATGGTAACATAGAAGCTAGCCATGCGACTCTCTTTGGGTTTCCTACCAATATCAAAGGTATGCTATAAAAATATTATACAGGAAAGAAATACAAAGAGAAATGGACTAAAGAATAAGATTCTCTCTATGACTTGCACCAGCACAACCAGCACAGAAGTGTATTCTAGTTTTGCAGAAGTGAAAGACAAATTTTGATTTCAAAGAGAACACCTTGTCTTGGTAAAGAACGATGACTCTTGCAGAATTAAACAGCAAAATGAATCTACTAAAATGTGGAAATGCAATGATCCATTAGAAAGCCCTTAACTTCACAAATACTTAAGACACATGAACTGCTATAAATAACAGCATCTAAATAGCTTGTACTTACTCTTGTTCTGTGAGATGGCAAAAGAAACTCTATGTTGGATGTGTGAACTCAAGCTATTAATCCTGTTCTGACAAAAATTATAACTGACCTGCTTTATCCCCTGAAACTGAGCAAAGGGTAAAAGGTGAAAATGAGGATACATGGCTTTTGTGCATTCATTTGCATATTGCTAATTGAGAATTTCCACCCTGCAAGTAGCCATGTAACCTGCCAGACCCAATTCCCCAAGTACTAATTAAATCAAGCATGAGCAACATGATCTTTTAAATTTTCTGCTGTGTATAACATTGAGAAGTGCAAAACAGAATATACATAGTTAACTGAAGTATAGGCTTGTAAGGGCTTTTAAACTATACTCAGAACAAAATTTTCCAGGTATTGGGAAGAAAATCCAGCCTGTGCTGGAAAGAAACTCTCAGTTCTTCTGGCCACTCACCTGGAAGAGTGCAAGGTGAAGAAGATGTTGTGCAGTTCCTTTGGTATAATAATGATCCTAGAAGCATTTTGTGGGATAGTCATCCTTTCTGTGAAGCGCATTAAGGACCTTCCAAGATGTCTTGGATTCGTGTCCTTATGTCACCTCCACGTTCTCCATCTCCCACCTTTTTTATTCCTGCCATCACTGCTCTTGATACACTTGAAACATCCTTTATACAAGAGTTTGCTTCTCCAGACTTGCATATCATGACTATTTTGTAAGGGACATGGTAAGTGAACTATGTCTACTGAGCTCAGGAGGGATGGGTGCAAGTTAAATAAGGTTTGATTTATTTCCATAATTTTGATGGGTTTATTGGTTCTTTCTGTTATTTTTCTAAAACAAAGGAACACAGAATATTAGAAGCAACTTGAATATGTACAATTTGCACTTTCATATTGCTTATTCTTAGTAAATGTGTTTATTAGAGATCTAACTATATGCTTGTAACATATCTCTGTGCAAAAAGAGGAAAAAAACCCAACAAAAAAACTCCAAGAAAATCGACAGCTGTGGGTTTCCTTACCTTCTTGGCTCTGTATAACAGAAAAAAGTCACAGAATTACAGAATGTCCTGGATTGCAAGGGTTTTACATGATCTAGTTCCAACCCCTGTGCCATGGGCAGAGACATCCCTCATTAGACCAGGTTGCTCAGAGCTCCATCCAAACTAACCTCAAACACTTCCCAGGATGGGGCATCCACATTTTTTTTTGCAAGCTGTTCCGGTGCCTCACTATCCTCAAAGTAAAGATTTTATCCTATTATCCAATATAAACCTACTGTCTTTCAATCTGAAGCCATTCCCCCTCATTCTGTCACTACATACTCTTGGAAACAATCTCTTCATCTTTCTTGCAGGCTCCCTTCAGGTACTGGGATTAGGTTACACTGAAGCCTTCTCCAGGCTGAACTATCCCAATTTTCGTAGCCTTTCAATCAATCTTCTTAGCCTGTTAACAAAGCTGAGTTATCCAATGCAGATGACAGTACTTTCCTTACATCATTTCAATGTGGATATCACTCAGGATAGTTCTGCTTTGCATTTTAAAAATGTTTCTGCTCTGTAACAAGTTATGTTGAACCTGGGTGTCAGTGGTAGTTTTAAAGACCACTCTTTTTCCTCGGTGGTTGTGAAAACACATTTTAAGAGTGAATGGTCCTAGCTTTTTCTTATCAATGATCACTGGAAAGCTATTTCTCTACTATGATTAATTAAATTGTTGGTTTTACTGGCTCAAAATAATGGAAGAAAACTTTTAGATTTTCTGATTGTTCTTGTAAATGGTCAGTTTCTCTGTGGTGCAACATATCTAACACATTATAGGTATGAAACACCAAATGTACACTCAAAATGAAAAAATGCCAATTTGATCACAAATAAACACAAAAGACAAACATCCATGAGCTGGAAAACAGTCCCTATGGATTTGAGAACATGACTTGCTCTGTGAGATCGAAAGAAAACTCTCAATCTTGAAAAGGATTATTTTTCAACCTCTTCACATCACCTCCATGGCTTTTAGTACAGTCCTGTTGATCCAGTGAGTGCAGTTAGCACTTATGCATTTAAAAGAGCTCAGAGACCAGAGAAATACTCTGACCATAGCTTTGTCTTCCCTTTCCTTTTCTCAACAGTGCTGAATGGAAATGGGACTTTGGTTAGCATGAAAACATATTACAGGTTCTTGATCATTATGGAATTAGTCTGGTTTCCACGAGGTTAACAGGGAGTGGCTTAAATCCTAGAAGAGGGTTAAGATGTGATCTGGCATAGCAAGGATCAAGAGTTAGAGAGAGAAAAACATAGAGAGATGACAAAAATAGTTTATACAATATTAAAGTATTGCATAAGGGGATTTAAATAGTAGGGATTTAAATGCAAATGCATTAACAGAGCATAAGGGTGCCAATTGTGCATGGCCACTGGTGGCCATGGGAAAGAGGAAGGAATATGTAAGAAACAATGAAGGTGTATGTTCACTGTGATGTTAGTTCTCCATAATTTTCATGTGCCACTTTAAAAAAATCTCAAATGCAAAAATACCCCAAAACATCAAACCTAACATGCTGAAGATAGCACACAAACCAGGCAGATGTGCTTGAGGCTACAGGTGGCTATATCAGGAAGAAGTAAAAAAAAATAGAGAAAATTGGGGAAACATACTAGTTTGAGTTTACTATGCTTCAAAACTTATGGAGAAGACAGAAAAAAAAAAAGGCAGCTGGTTTTAAGATTACCAAGACAATAACAATTTCTACCTCCAAAAGTGCTTTTTGTGTTAAAGTGACCTAGAGAAAATGAAGGTGGAAAGGTGTATTGAAATACACCTATTTGTCTCTAGAACTTCAAGAGATGATCACTCTAGTTAACCAGACACTCTATAAGGTTTTTAATTTACAATATCAACAAGAAGCAAAAAATGTCGTATCTTATGCAATAAGGCACATAATAGGGCCATTTTATTTTCCAGAAGATTGCCAGTTCTTTGAATAGTGGTAGTATTTTAGTTTGTGGGTGGTTTTTTGTTTTGTTTTTTGTTTGTTTGTTTTGCTACAGCACAGAGTAATTTTCATTCGTACAAGAATGACAAAGGTAGAACAGCAAATAATTTCATGACCTCCTTCTGCAACCTATTTCACTGCTGTGACTCTAGAGGCACTGTCCTCATGGACTGATTGTCACTCAATCTTGCATCAGATTCTTGAATGACACCACCTTTAGATTACAAGCAGCCAACAAAACAGCCCTCCACAGTTAATACATAGTTAATACACAGGGTTTGTTTGAGACTAAAAAGAAATTCAGCAGAGAAGGCAGTCTTCCCTGATGATATAATTTAGAAGTTTGTAAGTAAAATAATGCTGCGGCAGGGCCAGAATAAATATGCAGCTGATAACCAGAAAGAACCCACAGAGTTTATAATAAAACATACAAAAGTTATATTAGTGTATGGCCAAAGAGCACAGAAAGCCTTGAGAGCCTTGTTGCACTGCATCCAGGTGACTATGGGGAGGACAAGCATTAGAGGGAAGAAAAATGTAATTTCTCTTCCTTCCCCCTTCTGCTCTTGGAGAAAAAAATGAATGTAAATTGTATTAAATAATTGAATTGCTGCTGAAATACTTCCCCAATTAAATGAAGAAATTCAAAAAACTTGTATCTCTCAAATGGCCAAACATCCCTTTTTAAAATTTTTATGAATATATTGTGGATATGCCTATGCCTCCATTTTTGGTTTGTTTCTCTGTTTGCATGCATCTATTTTTATATGAAAGAATGTAAGCAGTTGAATAAGAACAAATTTTTGTTTGTTCCTTTTTAGTGTTTTCCACCTACATCCTATCCTTCATGTCCTTCAGAAAAGAAGGTTGCATATTTATGTGTAGTGCTTAATGAGAAAATACATCCTTGCATATGATATGCTCTGCTTCCTGTCGTGTACTCATTATTCTGTTTGAGTTTACCAGTGTTTTTTGGTTTATAGATTCATGATTAATTTATACTCAATCTACAAGAAAGCCCTTTTAATTCCAAGAAGTGGGTTAGATGAATTACCAGACACTACTTTATTTGGCCTGCTTATCTTCTAGAATGATTTGCAATTATCATCCCTTGCCTTTCCTGAGTGGAAAAGAAATCAACTGTTGATGAATTTAGTGAGAGACAGAGAATATTTTAGGATTTTAGGATTTCTAGCAGGATGGAGTCCCAGTCAGCAAAGAATGGTGTCAGGAGGGAAACTGTCCTGGATTGGCACTGCTGGGCTTTGAGAGGAAATGGAAGAAGCTAGATTGTCTGTGCTCCCATCAAAACCAACAAGGACACTGTGCAAGGCCAAGCTCCTGTAGCCTGCATTGCCCCAGGGTGCCCATGGCTACAAGCAGCCCCACCTGTGAACACTCTGGGCCTGCAGGTGGCTGGCATGCACTGATGGGGACCTCAGTTCTCAGCAGGAACTGCTTTAACTCATCTGTTTCTTAAGCTGAAAGAAGCTTTCACGTTGAATGAGCTGCTGTCAATGTATGCATCAACCTTTATGTCTGTTGGATGGAACTTCAGATGCTGTGAGGATGCTGATCAGGTGAGCAGGCAAAGCTGAAACCTCAGCAAAATGGATCAGTGTGTGTTGTGCCATTCGGAAGCTGAATCTGCTGGGCAAACATTTCCAAACATGTTTTGGTGGCTTCAGATATAAATGTTATGACAACGGTGAATCAATCATTTATGAGCAAAAAGGGCACTGAGTGAGAATTTTGGACACCTGTGACCTATTCCCAGCTCTGTCTGTTCTTTGCTCCAAAGTTTTATCTGTGTAGTTTGTAATATTTTCTTGCATGTTTGTACAACACCTGGAAAAGGCATTTCAGTTTTGGTGTGGTGCCCTCCAGTGCTTCCGTAAATAATCTTGCTGAATTATATAAGCATGCAGTGCAGAGGAGTTGGGCTTAGGAAGGGTAAATGTGAGGACTTTACATATCCACTATACAGTTGCATATGGGTGAGTAGAAAACACACTCTTGTGTGAGTTTGTACTTCCAGAACCCAATGCTGTCAGCTGAAAGATGTCACTGTAGTTAGTGTAATTTGCCTCAAAATGTTTGTATAAGTCTTACATACAGAGAAAGAAGCATATGATGTGCTTAGGAGTACATTTCCTTTGGGAAATTTCAGTCCTATTAAAAATTTTGAGGTCATGTAATGTTACAGCTGCATTAAGAATTCATAGTTGGATGAAAGTAAATAGGTATCTTGCCTGGATTTGTAGTACCTTAAAAAACAAGAGATATTTTAGTCATTCATCTCTATGAAAATAAAACTAAGCCTGTCTCTTTTTTACCACAAAGATAAATTGATAGCATCTTTAAACTTCTAGCAGTGAGAACAAGGGAGTACTAGGACCAGGTCTGAAACTTTAAATACTGAGAAAAGCATTTAACAATCACACTCATCTGCTTGAGGCAGGTGTAGCTAATAAGGAGGAAAGGAAGGAACAGCTGTATCTTGGATAAAGCTCCTTGGCCACAGGAAGATAAATAGCTAACAGCTGGTTACCTACAAGGGGTAACTTTGCTGTAATGCCCCTGTTTCTGATCCCTTGCTTAGATGAATCCTCTATTAGGCCAAAGGGGAAGACATGTTTATACATCATAGAGACAGATGCTTTCATCCTTGAAGATAATAATTTATCCTGGCTGTGGAAAATTAGTTCTCATTGGTCACATTGGGAGTGGACACAGATGTTGTGTATTATGGTGTTTAAAGTTACATTTCTTATTACAGCAGCAATGCAACATAGCTTTTCTAGACATGAAAAATGTTGAGTAGGGAATATGCTTCTTCATGCAGTTAAATTCTGGGTTTTAGTATGAAGGTTTGCAAGATTTTTTTTTTTTTTAAGAGCGTATGCAAAGGAGAGAGAGTTCCACTGGATGCTTTACCATTCTTTCCAATTTTGCAGCTGATATCCTGCCATGAACAAAATATTAATCACAGTACGTCTAAAATTACAAGTGAAAGGTATTTCAGCTAAATGGAAAGAACAGTATCACTCTAAAGGTGTTGATGAGGACCTCAAAGGGATGATAAGCTCTGTATAGGACTCATCTTCCTGTCATATTTTCTCTGCCTGTAGGATGGTGAGGCTATGGGATAGTGCATGTCCAAGAGCGACTGAGTCCTCTTTTGCTGACTTGTGTTGCAAGAGCTGGGTTCTATCATCAAATGTGCAAGCAAAATATACTTTCATTTTCAAGAAAACAATCTGAATATGGACATTTATTAGAGTTTGCAAGGCGGAGTATTGGGGTTTTTATGCCTCCTCCCCTGTATGGAAAATGCTAAAAAGTCCAATCCAAATTTTATCTTGTGGTATTCTTTCTTTTTTGCCTGATATTTACTGGTTTTGGTATATAGATGAGTTTTTTTTTCCTGTCTCTGGATATAACCTGGGAAAAATTTGTTCTTCTGGGTGCATTATTAACATACTCTGCAGATTGCAGAGCTGCTTCATGAATTGATGCTTTTCTCAAAGGCTATTTGAAATTATACACTAGTTTTTCTTCCCCAGCATGCACTGTAAAACAGCTCACATCCTCGTGAGACTTCTTCACATATACTAAGTCTTGAGACCTTTTCAGAGTCATAATTTCGAATTTATTTTGATAATGATCACAATATGCTTATTAAAATAGATATATAAATGATGACATACACAGACATACACATATTTGATATATTTGGGTTGTAGCACCTATCCAAACACGTTTTGAGCACAATATTTGTTTCCAAATTTTAGCTGAAAATCTAATTATGTAATTATGATGTGATAAATACAGGCAAATCTGATACAGCATAAGTTTCACCAACAGAACTTTCCATGACAAAGGAACATGAAAGAACTTAAGAGACTCTCCAGTAAATTTTTTCAATGTAATTATTTTTCAAGAGCTCTGCTGCAGAGAAAATATATGCTTTCTTCTTGAGTATCATCTGAGGTTTGCCAAGAAGAATTGGTATTTTTTATATGAAAATCGTGAGGTAGAATTTTCATTGCATCTATCAATCAGAAATCTTTCATGCACTTTCATTTTTATGGCAAATTGATATACTTTTTTGCTGCATTTCAAATTTCATAAAAGTTTATTTAAGCAAAAATTTACCCTGAATTATAAATGTAAATGTTGGGCCCTTATTTTGTAAAGCATTTTTTCTCAATTTTTGATTGTATTAGCTAGGTTATATCTACACATTGCAAACTAAATTTACCAGAAATGTAGCTTTAAGTTCCAAATAGTAGGAGCCTCTTATCTACTCTGCTTTATCTTCCATCCTGGTCCTTTGTATTCCTGAACATGCAGAAGTCAATGGGAACAGAGACTGTGATGCCAACTTGACCTGACAGATTCAGTGCAATGTGACAGTTGCTGAGTCAAAACATAATGTATGTAACAAAGCTAATATAAAGAGAAATCCATTTGAAAAAGAATGTTTTATATGAAAAATGAATTTCCAGCTTTTTCTTGGTACAAAAGTTTTGGGGTTTTTCGTAAATATTGACTTGCTTTTCTTGTTGCTTCTCTTGTTTGCATGGTTCAACCCTAGCTGACAACTCAGGCCAACACAATCACCTGTTCCTTCTCTCCTGGAGGGATGGGGAGACAGAATTGGAAGGGAAAAAGTGGGAAAACTCATAGGTTAATATAAAGACAGCTTGATAGGGAAAACTAAAGCTACTCAAGCAGTCAGAGCAAGACAAGGAACTCACCACTTCCCATGGTCGAGCAGATGTGCAGCCATCTCCAGGACAGCAAGGCTCCATAGTGCATAGCAGTGACCTAGGAAGGCAAATCCCATCACTTTGAACAAACCCCTCTTCCTTCTTCCCTGCAGTTTTTCTGCTGAGCATGACACCTTATGGTCTGGAACAGCCCTTGGGTCAGCTGGGGTCAGTGGTTTTGGCTGTGTCCCTTCCCAGCTCCTTGTGCTCCCCCAGCCCCCTCACTGGTGGGGTGGGGTGAGGAGCAGAAAAAGCCTTGGCTGTGTCTGAGCTCTGCTCAGCAGCAGTGAAACCATTCCTGTGTTATCAGTGCTGGTTTTGGACACAATTCCAAAACATAAACTTATAGTAGCTACTATGAAGAACCTTAACTCTATCAGGGCCAAAAACAGGCACTGTTATCAAAAGGGCATTTTCTCTTTCAATTAAGGTTTTTCAGAAAAGTTTGAAGTACTGACTTCACATATATTCAAACATTGTGAAATTCTTTTTCCTTTTTCTTTTTGTCTGATTCAAAGGAATTTATTAAAAGGAGTCAAATTTTGCAGAGTAACAGGGGCGTTAAATAGGACTTTTGCAAACTTAGAACTTTTTTTCCCATGGAGAAAAATCAAATGAAAAAAGAGAGCAACTACATCTTTTTATTAAAGGTTTGAATTGCATTTGTTTGAGTTAATTAAATCTTATCACATTCATATGCACTTTCTAATTAACAATTAGCCATGTTTTCTTTGTAATAAATGAGAAATCTTTCAGGAACAGGAGAATGGATAAAAGCATGCAGCAGCTTAATGAATCTCTATTTTATCTCTGGAGAGCTAAGTTATATTTAGCAACAATGACAAACAAAACTCTACATTGGTTTATGGTTTCAAATGTGACAATTTCTTTAGGAAATCAACTATCTGCAATAAAAAAAAATTCCAAAAATAATATTCTTCAGTACATTGTCTGAATACCCCAAACAAAAGTGAAGAAAGTAAACTTGTTTTAAACAATTGACTGAGACTATTAAGAAGAAATACTTAATTTTACAAGACAGTTTAATGTGCAAGAAATGTAGGTAGTTGAAAACACCACATTTGCCCTAAGCCTTTAAAAGGTCATCCCTTCAAAAGACTTGATCCTTAGTAGGGGGAAAAAAAAAAAGTGTTACTTCCTCTGTTCTCCTAGACCTAATGGAAAATGTTGTGGCTTGATTAGTTAACAAGCAAAGGCAAACTGCAGATTTCCACAAAGTTGTCATCCTGACCAGGTAGTTCATGTTAAAACTAGAGCCTGCTTTGTCTACAGCAGGTTTAGCTATACGTGAATTGGTGTGTTTGTTTTATCTAGCCTCCTTTAGAAACATTTTTCTTCTCATAAAGTCATAGGATGACTTTGATGATTTGATGATTTAAGGAGTACTTCCACGAAATGGATTTAAAGTAACATTGACTGTATCTAAAGCTAGATCTCCTACTGGCAAGTAAGAGACACAAACCCTGCACATCGTCCTAGCCACTCTTCCAGGTTTGCCTGCTGGGGTTATTTCACTTTGTGCAAATCACGCAATCTTTCTGCCAAAGACAGACTAACTCTATATCTCTGCAGTTGACAGCTGTAAAAAATTAACCCTGTCCTGGACAAAACTAGGACACCAATGAATAGAATTCTTATGTTATTTTGGGATTGATGAATCCATCTCATCTTTTAAATGACATTTTAAGAGGACTATATTTGGAGAATGAAGATGGATTCTCCTAATCATACAAATATTTTTCAAATGAGAGAAAAACTCTTCCTTCATTATTGATCTTAAACAGCCATCATATAATTTTTGTTTGTGCATTCTCCCTTGATGTCTGCTTAGTGAGAGATTTTTGGACTAATGCCATTTTCTCTGGGAAGAATATAGCTTATGACACAAATTTTGAACAGTAGATAGTGTGTGATGAATGTACATTTCTGACTACTTTATGAAAAGACCATCAGCTCTGTGGCTTAATTCTAAACCTGGCAAATTTTGTGTCTGATGTTCCTTAAATAATTAGCTGGGCAATCTGACTTCCAAAACCATTTCCTACAAAAGGACTTAATCACATGGCAAGATGGTGATTGTGCAGCCAAAAAGAACATTTGGAGGTGTACAGGCCAATTGCTGGCTCTGTGTGTCAGCATTAATGATCACTCTGGAGGCAGTGCCTTTCAATATATAGTGTCAGAGGTGCTCTTGACAGTTTGTCATGGACTGCTTAGTTGCAAAAATTGAGTTTCCTTTGAGTACCATTGACATAAATGGAAATTAGGAATACTTAAACTCTGAGGGGATTTAAAGCAGTATAAATCTGGTTCGTAGATGGTTGTGGAGTGTTTCTTCTTGTGGTTTTTCTTTCTTTTGTTGTTTGGTTGGTTTTTTTTTTTGTTTTGTGTAATAACATTAGTTTAGATAATACTGGTGTTATGCTTGTCTTTTGTGTTAGATATGATCTCCTGAGACGTAAAATACAGCAACCA
>JANRGV010100880.1:0-14763 GCA_024734035.1 Alethe castanea
ATATCAATCTCATAAAATTACGTAAGTCAGCCATTTTAGTTACAATTCCTTAGATTTCTTTCATACATAGTAAATATGGTGGTTCTTCAGCTGTCTGAGAGTGTACCGTGGAGTTGTTGCTGCATGGATTGAATTGGTTGGTTGTGTGTCTTCCTAGGTTTATGGTTAAGTGTAGTTAAACTGTGTTTCCAATTGAACTTGTGACTATTCATCTAGAAGCGGAAAGAGACAAAACCCAACCAAAATGCAAGTGCCAGGAGCTTACAGTTTGACATTTGACATTTAGAAACAAAAAATCTTAAACTTTTAAAAATATATTTTCAATATATTAAACTTAATTATGCATTTGCAGTGAGATCTCTGAAAGATTAAACTTCATACTCTTTCAGTAATTTCTTTCAATTTGGGTCCTGCTTCTGGACATAAATATGAGGATCTTTAGTTTCATTATGGACATGAGGTTTTGCTTTGGGTGAAATAGATTAATGGATTCATTTCATTTTGAAATAATTATTTTTTAAAAATAGCATGCTTGTCTTGCTGTTTGTAGGTTTGTTCAGTTTGATACATTTTGCTAAAAAAGTAAATAAGCTGGCATTCATAAAATGTTTAACTTTTGAATTCCAGAAAAATGATCCCCCATTTCAACTCAAACTTCCTCCAAAGGCAGCTAGACCTGAAAAAGAAGTTGACCCAGAATACGAAGAGAAGATGGTAAGTGCTTTCACGACAAAACATGCTCCAGCTTTTTATGACACTTGGTTGTTGGAACAGGATCAGCAGAATTACAAGGAGTTATTGCAGCCTGGATGTGTCAGAAAAGAAAAACAAATCTAGATTCATTTAGATCTCTAGGCCCATGTTGTATTTCTCACAGTGACTAACAGGTCAGGTAATGGTAGTTCTGTTAAATAGTCCCATTCTTCCAAGTATTTTCATTTGCATGATTTTTGGAGTTGTAGCCTGTGTTTTTTATACTCGGTAGTTGTCAGTAGATTTTTGGTTTTGTGGTTTCTTTTTTAGTTATCCACACCCATCTGTGGTGAGGAGTTACTATTCAATGACATTTTATATTTAGAACTCCCCATTTTGTTTTGAATCTGTCTCTGCCAGTTTTGTTTGATGACCCCTTGAGTCGTCAGAGGCACCCTTAAGCAACTTCTTACTTAACTAAAATACTGAAGCTGCCAGTTTCTTTCATATAAAACATAAAGGTTTTAAATATTTAAATGCTGTATAATATGTGTGCCATAACAATGCAAAAGCAGATCATGACACCAGTGTTGGGAGCTTGTAGTGCTGGAGAGATGTAACTTATGAGTTACAAAGAGACAAAAACCAGGCGGACATTGTAAGAGTCCTTGAATGACATTTGTAGTAAGTTCTTGGTTTAAGGTGGTACCTCTATCTTGTATTGTTTTTAAAAGGTTTAAAGTTAACTGTACACCTGATAATTGCAATAGAATCTGAAAGGACTGGATATCACAGAAGTCAAGGAAGAATATAACGGTTAGACATAGAAAAATTGGTACCTACATGTATGAATACCTAGTTTTTAGCCAAAGAGAAGAGCCACAATTAATCTGTTCTTCAAGAATGAACTGAGTAAACAACTAAACTTGTTTTGCAGCTTTCCTAGTTACAGTGTTAGTTCAGTTGTCCTAAGAGACAAAGGAATTAGATATCAAAAAATCCACCTTTTATCAATTGTGCAGTTGTGAGCTAGACCTTTACGGTTTTATCAAAACATACTGCTTATACTAAGCCAATAATATGGCAGGCAGAAAATTATATTGTGTCATTCAATATAGATCCTTACCAAGAATGATTATTTTGCCAAAATGATCATTTATTGTATTAACTATGAATCCTCTGAATGGATTTTATACCGATGATCATAAATATCAATCTCTACTTCCTCATTTCTGTTTCATAAAGGTTTTACTTGATATTGACATTTTATTCGGTTGTCAAGTTATTTACAGAAATGTTCCAATAATAATTCAAGGCGGGAAAAAGAGGTAATTTTGTTTTTCGCAGGAGATCTTAGTAAAGATATTCCTTTGCTGTAAGTGAGATGCTGTTAAAGAAACGCAGTGCCCTCGTGTGGCGAGATCGTGCATTGCACGTCAGGTTCGTTCATGCTGCCCTTCTCTTTGCTTGGCCGTTCTGCTGTTGTGGGAGACTTGCTTGTTGTAAGTGACCTGCAGAAAGGCTTTCTGAGGGTCGGGTATTTCTTGGAAAGGTTGCAATGCAGAACTGCAATTTAACTTCTGTCGTTTATATCATGATATGTAAATAAGATCACATGGAAATTGCCTTATATGATACAGTGTTACATGATGCTTAGATTTCTCATAGAGAAACTGCTAACAATTGTATTCTCTCAGATAGAATTTGGATTTTATCATATTTTTCTTAAAAATATTGTAACGTTATTTTCTAAATGTAAGGAAGGCCATGTTTTGCTGGGTGAAATAGTGAAGTGCACATGTCCCATTGAGATGGCAAAACTGAAATGCTTGAAATTTGAAATCAGAAAAATTCACAAACTTGAGTGAAAGCAGAAATATTACAGAACTATTACTTCAGAAATAGTTCTAAAAGCAGAGCTACTACATTGTTGTCTTTAATCAAATTCTGATAGCTTTGAAGCTGATAAAAGTTCTGCCACTAACGAGCAAGGTTACAGTTTCATACCTTACTGTAAGTCATAACTTTAGTTTTGTCTTCATCTTTTGTAGACAAAGATTAAAGCATCCCTTCACCACTGCTGCTGTGCCATGAAGCAGCTCCAGTTCTGTTTCACAGTGCTTGTAGCCCTCTGAGTTGTCTAACAGATGGTCTTGTCATTCTTTCCTCATATAAGTTGTTCTCATGAGTATCTGAATTTTGTTTCTTAATAAAACTGGTTTTTTAAAGAAAAGTTATCTTTTTTTTTTTTTTTTTTTAATTCTCTTCTCCACTTTGGAAACTAGAAAGCAGATCGAGCAAAAAGGTTTGAATTCCTCCTGAAGCAGACAGAACTTTTTGCACATTTTATTCAACCTGCAGCACAAAAATCACCAACATCTCCACTGAAAGTCAAGCTGGGACGGCCACGGATGAAGAAGGATGAAAAACAGAGTTTGATTTCAGCTGGGGAGTATGTTTTATTTTTATTTCCGACTTCTTACACATTCAAACAACTCAGACCTTTTAACATAATCTGTTTAGAGATTGTACGTAGAAGTTGTACTTTCAGTAAATCCAGATAATTTCCTATTAGTGATATATCAATTTCTGTAAAAGCTGGTTAGTTTGAAAACATCTGTTCCATCAACATAAGTGTGACCTTGGATCAGAGATGCACTTCTAAATCAAGTTGACTGATTCTTGCTATGTAAAAAAGGCTTTGGTCTGTATTGTGGGGTGACTTTGGAGCACACAAATTGAATTTCTTTTACATGATGCTGAAGGGGCACTCCAGAAGTCCACCTGATGTGACCCAGCTGGTAGTGGACCAGTCAGTGGGACCAGGGTTGGGCAAGACCAGATTATGACAAGGCAGTGTCCATATAGTGGGGATGTTGGATCCTCAGCACCAACTGACTCTCTCCACTGGTGTGTCTGTGTTGGTATTGCAGCAGAGCCAGCCTGTGGTGCTTCTGAGAGGTGTTGAAATAAAAAACAAATAATAAAAAAAGCAAACCATTTTCTTTAATGTTTGCAAAATGACATTCTATTTTAGAAATTTTAATTTTTTAGAAATCTGAATATGTGATTTCTCTGAACTTTGTAATTACCAAGTAATTGAGTCTAAGGCCACCATTGATGTGTCTTTCATTTATGTGTTGCTCATTAAAAAATGCCTCAGAGATACTGTCAGATTGTAGTTGTGGCTCTGAAAGAGAGGGCTTCATATCAGCCTTTTTAATTAAAGCTGAAACAACGTATTAACAGGATGAGAGTTTGATCAGGATACCAGAACATTGTGGGTCATTGTGGGTCATTGTGGGTCATTGTGGGTCATTGTGGGTCATTGTGGGTCATTGTGGGTCATTGTGGGTCAGTGATTGCTTCTGTTGTAATTTGTCTTTGGAGTTTGTAGCAGTGTTTTGAAGTGATTTTGTTCACACATCAGTGTTCGGTCCTTTCTTTAGGTACCGCCACCGGCGCACAGAGCAGGAGGAGGATGAAGAGCTCTTGTCTGAGAGTCGGAAAACGTCCAATGTGTGTATTCGCTTTGAGGAGTCTCCTTCATGTAAGTATGGTGTTAATAGTTCTCTGATTGGTATGATGTAATTAAGATCTGAGCAGATCACAATTAAAATTTCTACTTAGAGGAATCTTATATTTACAGATGTGAAAGGAGGAACACTAAGAGATTATCAGGTTAGAGGTTTGAACTGGATGATCTCATTGTATGAAAATGGAGTTAATGGCATTCTGGCAGATGAAATGGTAAGCAGTAATCTTTTGGATTTTTTTGTGGTAGTTGTTCAGCAAAATACAACATTGAAGTGCATTGAAGTATTTAATGTATGCTTCTTCGTACAGCAGTCTGATTTTCAATCTGAAATTGTAATGAAAGAAATTCTTTTGCAGACATTTTTTTGTGTAATTTGCTTTAAACAAATGGCAGAATTATATAGTAAGAAAATGGTTTGAAAGTATTTCTTTAGGGTATTTCACTTCAGCAAGTTTCTTTCCCTCCCCCCCCCGCCTCTTTGTCAATGCAGGGACTTGGTAAGACTCTGCAAACGATAGCTTTATTAGGCTATCTGAAGCATTACCGAAACATTCCTGGGCCACACATGGTACTGGTTCCAAAATCAACTTTGCATAACTGGATGAATGAATTTAAGCGCTGGGTTCCATCTTTACGTGCTGTTTGCCTTATTGGAGATAAAGACGCCAGAGTAAGTGTTTTACGTTTCTGAAACGTATGCATTATTTGGCAAAAAATACCAGTTGGGTACATGGAATTCTCCCTAAGCTATTTCCTTAGTTACAGTGTATTTTAGTAATCTTTAACTATATTAATGTTGAAAATGCAAAATGTTGTGCTTGTGACTATGAGGAAAAATTGAAAATCAGTAGATAAAATAATAGACTGAGATCAAAGTACAGCTCTTTGAGTTGTCTGTTTTTCTGTTGTCTTTCTCTTTGATCTTTGCACTTATTTTTTATCTCTCTTCCATATTTGTAATGTGACAGTGTGAACTCATTTTTCTTTATTGCACTTACTTTTTTACCTTTTTCTTCACCTTTTTTCAGGTGGCTTTTCCCACTCTTGTATTTTACAAGCCTGCCTAGCCTTGTAACTAGGATTCTGTTGTAGAGCTTTTCATCTTTCATTGTGAAGGCTATTAAATAGATATGGAATGGTTTTCTAACCGAAGGGGATGAACAAGCTGGATGTTTCTGCGAATTCTGTGGTTACTCATATGGATTGCATGGCTGCCTGTTATTGCTTGAGGGTAGAAAGGGAGTAGGAGCTGGCAGTGTGGCCAGGATGGCCAGTGGCATCCTTGCCCAGCAGGACCAGGGCAGTGACTGTCCCCCTGTACTGGCACTGGTGACATTGCGGTGCTGGAGTGTGTTCAGAGAAGGGAACAGAGCTTAGGAGGAGCAGCTGAGGGAACTTGTTTTTGTAAGTGGTAGAGCAAGAGGAAATGGCCTCAGGTTAACCAGGGGAGACCTGTCTGCATGGCTTTCCTATGGGATGATGTTCTTTCATGTGAAATATTTATATGCCTTGATGTGTGCCTTGCAAAATAGAGATGGGACAAAGGAGGGAGGTATTTGGGGAAGAGAGAAGTTAGTTGGGAGTGGGCTATGTGAGTTGTTTTGATACACTTTTGTGGATTGTATCTTTGGACAAGTTAATTTAGAAAGTTTTTCCCCTTTTGGTTGTATGTACTCTATTTGAATTACAGAGAAATGATGCTGAAGAGCAAATAATTAATTTTGAGTAGAAACTAATTTGCATTTGGCTTAACTCCAGCCTTCTCTGTGCTGAGTACAAAGGATTGAAAGCTTTTGTTGCAGTAACTTTCAGTTCCTGACAAGATGTTTCAGTCTTTTGTGTACTAGTTTAGTGCCTCAGTTATGGTGGTGGAGATAGCTTTCCCTGAATGCCATAAAAGTTGTTCATATTTATAAATATTTATTAATCCAGTTCTTCTGCTTTAGGCTGCATTTATCCGCGATGTTATGATGCCTGGTGAATGGGATGTTTGTGTCACATCATATGAAATGGTAATTAAAGAGAAATCAGTGTTCAAGAAATTTAACTGGAGATACCTGGTAATCGATGAAGCCCACAGAATAAAGAATGAGAAGTCTAAGGTAAATTTGAAATTGTTTGATACTTTGAAGTTAGTTTGATACAAAAAGAAGCATCTGATTTGAGCAGGTTTTAAGCGCTAGGTGTGGTGTTTTTTGAAATAGAAGCAATACGCTATTGGGTGGTTAATATGAATTTCATAGGTAGCTCACTGTCTCTAAGTTTAATTGACATTGTTTTAGCTTTCAAAAACTGATTCAGTGTGCTTTAGTGTAGATAGTACTGATAAATCTGTTGTGTTTCCAGCTGTCAGAGATTGTACGTGAGTTCAAGACAACAAATCGATTGCTGCTTACAGGAACTCCTTTACAGAATAACCTTCATGAGCTGTGGGCATTACTCAATTTCCTTTTACCTGATGTCTTCAATTCTGCAGATGTAAGTTGATGGTTGGAAGTGCAGTGTTGTTATTTTGATCCCAGGCTGCTGTCAGTAGAGGAGAAGAATGACCAGCCTAGTAGGAGATGGACGCTGTGCATGATCAGGTTCAGGGAAAGCTCTGTGGCTTACTGTATTAACTCTACCTAGTTAAAACTGTGCATTCTGCTGGTGTGGATGAGGCCTCCGACCATTAATAGCAAATGTAATACTTTAAATAGTTCAAGAATTATGCAAAATTTGAAAAAGCAATGAAATATCAAGAATATGAAGCATCCAAACAGGCATAAGTCTTTTTTATTTTTCATTTAGAACTTGAGTGATCTTTCTTCTCTTTTACTGTTAATGTTTCTTTGTGCTTGTATTATGTGCTTAGCTTATTTTGCTCTGCTGTCCATCTAATTTTCTCAAGGATTCAAGCTGGTCTTTTTTACCTTCTTGCCCCATCATCACATAAGCACTGAAGGGAAGCTCTTGGACACTGCAGTGATGAGCATGGAAAGTTGTTTTATATTAAGCAGTGGATAATAGTATTTTGTCTGCAGAGTGATGCAGTTGACTCAAATGTTACAACATACCAGGGGAGATGGCATAGAACTGCAGACTGATTTTTCTTTCACAGAAGTAATTTGTCTCAAGATTTATGCCACTCTCAGCTGGAATGAAAGAGAGTCAATATGTGTCTGTTAAACAGGTGATAAACTATTCATACCAATTGTGCTGTTTCTCACCACAGGATTTTGACTCATGGTTTGACACTAAAAATTGTCTTGGTGATCAGAAGCTTGTAGAAAGACTTCATGCTGTAAGTAATTAAAGCTGTAATCACATGTCATCATTATCATGCATATGCTGTAAAGAAGAAAACGAGATAATTTTCCCCTTCATCTCAAAATTGAAAAGATGAACTTGAAGGTATTTAGTTACAGGAATGCCTAGCAGAGTTTTCATGAATTAAGCTTCCTATCATAGGTACTACTTTTTGTGTGTTACTGTTTGAAGCAGACAAAATCTGAACATAAAATACAAAAAATGAAGAATTTTGGGATCTTTTTGAGACTATTTATTATTGTGAATAGTACACTGATATACATCATGCTAGTCTGAATACAGGCATGCTTTTACCTTTGTTTTACTGTGCATGAGATAAGACTTTTTTTGCAGTAGCAAAGGAGGTTAGAGAAACTATAACATGCATTGCTTATAGTTGAAATGTTGGTGTGTTTTGTCCCTGCTAGTGGAAATGAAACAGGGCTTATGCTAAAGAGGATCAGATTTTATAAACTTATGGGTTTGGCCCCTTCTTAAGACAGCAACTGAGATGATTATGGCAATCCTTATATAGGGATACATGTATTTATGTGTGAGTTTAGTCATTGCTGGACAGCTTCATTTTGCAGAATTTAGCAGAATTATTCTCATGGAATCACCATGACAGCAATAGATACAGATCAGTTCTGAATAAATATCAGATAATTGAATCTGTTAATTTTATATTTGTGGCAGACAATTTTATACATTTATCTGTGTGAAACATCTTAATTTGTGTAGGTTTTGAAGCCATTTCTCTTACGTCGCATAAAAGGTGAAGTAGAAAAGAGTTTGCCTCCAAAGAAGGAAGTAAAAATTTATCTTGGGCTCAGCAAAATGCAGAGAGAATGGTGAGTTATTTTCATCAAAGTAAGATTTTTTTTTTATAAACACTGTATCTCCTCACTCTGATACTTTTTTCCCTTATAGTTGCATGTTGAGACAGTCAGATACAGAAACTTAATTATAGCTGTCTTAGGGCTTTTGTAAAAAATACACAACTTTGAGGGAGCTCAGGAAGGATAATGGAAAGACCTCGGAGGAAGAAAGCTTTTTTTCCTCCCTTAAATTTATTTGAAAGAACAAATGCCTCCTAAGCTTCCTCTTCTGATCCAAATATGTATGCAAAAAGTCTTACCTGAAATTAAAATAAAACCATGAGGAACTACATTCCCAAAAGAGATGTGAGACAAGGAGCCAGGTCAGTGTAGCAGTTTCTGTCAAATAAGTGGTATTTTTAATCCACTTTGTACTACTAAAATGAAAGTATAAAATAATCCAGTGAATGACAGATGGTTATCACTTGCAGAGAGACTCCCTTTCATATTTAGGTATGAATTTAGAAATCCCTATTATCAGTCAGATGTTTTTGCCAAGTGTCATAATAATATAGCTCATTGTTATATAAACAAAGCCAACTCCCACATCTGGAAATTGGGATACTGCAGGGTTTCATTCATTCATTCATTCAAATAAAAACCAGAAAGTTGTTCAAAACTGCCGTTAAAACCTCAGGTATACCAGGATCTTGATGAAAGATATTGATATCCTGAATTCAGCTGGCAAAATGGATAAGATGCGTCTGCTGAATATTCTGATGCAGCTGCGGAAGTGCTGTAACCATCCTTACCTGTTTGATGGTGCTGAGCCAGGCCCTCCTTACACCACTGATACTCATCTCATCACCAACAGTGGTAAAATGTTAGTTTTGGATAAACTGCTGGCAAAACTCAGAGAGCAGGGTGAGTACTGTTTATGGACAGCAGTAATGTGAATGCTCTTTGTAAGTTAAAGTAGCTTTCAAGGTTTAGCCTTTCCTGCAGCAAATGTATTCATCACTTTCTGTAAAGTTTCTGTTGAAAATTAATTTTCTATAGATCTTAACACATGAAGTAAAATAAATCTTATGGGAATGATAAGTAAAACTAAAAATATGGAGAAGCAGAAGGAAAGGAAGGGTAGAGCCTCCCTTCTCCTTTCTGTAAGAAGATTTCTGACGTTAGGGTTACTTCATCTGTGCACATCAGTCAGCACCAGATTTCCTTACAATGGCTTGAAGTGTTCTGTTTCTTTAGTTGTCTGTTTCTCCTGTATAATTTATCAAATAATATTCTTGAGTGGTTAAATCACTACTAGAAAAGTAGCTTCAGAAGAAAGACTTATTTAAGTTAGACATAGTAGAGAATATTTCACATAAATTTTCTGTAGTAGCTTTGTGATACGATCAATGTGAAAACATAAAATGAATGTCAAAACCTTCTGTGTTCTGTCAGGTTCCAGAGTTCTGCTTTTCAGTCAGATGACTCGTTTGCTGGATATTTTGGAAGACTATTGCATGTGGCGTGGTTATGAGTACTGCAGACTTGATGGGCAGACACCACATGAGGAAAGAGAGGTGGGAAAGATGTATGCAAATGAGAAAAGCCTTTGATTTAAGTTAGTACATTATTATTTACATATATGTATGTAGCCAGATCATTGTTTAAAGTAAAGCAGAAATGCTGCAGTTTTTAAAAGGCTGCTAAGGGTATGTTTTTCCCAGCCAAAGTCCACAGCATGTTTTATTTGATCCTCAGCTAAATGAAAAATACAGTGTATTGTGGAGTCGGTACAGATTTTCTCACCTGTCCAAACATACAGTTTCTTACTTCCATAAAAACTTTTATATGAAAATTGTGTAAATTTTACAGAAATTTAAAAGAAATTAATTGGAAAGCCACCAACATACTGGAAACTTGTTTGAAAGGTCTGATACTTTAGTGACACTTTTTTGTTTTTTTTTTCTTTCAGGAAGCAATTGACACATTTAATGCTCCCAACAGCAGTAAATTCATTTTCATGCTGAGTACCAGAGCTGGAGGTCTTGGAATTAATTTGGCAACTGCTGATGTGGTTATTCTCTATGATTCAGATTGGAACCCTCAAGTAGATCTGCAAGCCATGGTGAGTTAACTCCCTAATACACATTTGTTTGTTTAAGTTGTCAATGTTCTATTTTGTATAACTGTTTTTGGAACTTGGATATTTGTTATTTTTCTTCATTTTTTTGTATACACGAGACAATACCAAGAAACAAAGGAATTGAATAAAAGGACATGAACAGAATTTGTGGAGGAAATTGTAGATTTTTCTCTGTAAATATTTGTCTTAATTATTTTCATAATGAGAAATTACTTCTATCAAAATACTGTATCAATACTGTTAATAGAAGTATGTTCTTAATTCTGTCTTTTCAGAAGAGAACAGTAAATGAAAAATAGAGGACTGTTTCCAAAATAATAACAGATAATTAAAAACAAGCAGCCTTAGATTCCTTCCATTTGGGAAGTTGATACTTTTACTTCTTGTTTCTACATAAGTATAAAGGCATTTGATGGTGATACCAGGGGTGGGGGAAAGTTACCTTTGGGTTAAATTTACTAAAATCTTTTGTTTCTGAGTTCTGAATGTAAAAAAAATTATACAAATTACAAATCTGTAATTTGTTTCATGTGGAATAAAACTCATGTGATCCTTCTTACATGATTAGGAGGATGGGTATTTGTTCAGTGGTTTGTAATTCTTAATTTTCTTTTAATGCACTTCAACACATCAAATATTTAATATGAATAGCTCATCCTTTAGATATGCATGTTGACTGCCAATAGTTGACCAACTTCCTGGAGACTGTAAGTGTGATTTGTGAACTTCAGTAGGGTTTTCAAGAAGAAATGACTATTATGCAGGAGAGTAAAAGATTTAACAACTTGTGTTTAAAGACAGTCAAAAAATTCTGGTGTCAACAGCTGTTAAACTTTCTTGTTTTATTTAAAAAGACTTGTTTTCCAGAGAGGATAAGCACAAGTTTGGTTACAAATGAATATAGTGTGTCAGTCATAAACCTCGTTTGCTTGTGCTTGGGACAAGCACAGTATTGGAGCTGTGGCTGCAGAAACTCTGCACATGGAATTAATGTGCTTAAGCCAGGGGTGCAGAATATCAATACCTGTGTCAAGTGAGAGAATTAATTTGAAAGCGATGCAAATGTATGCATGTATGTACTATTGTATGTCCACTTCCCAGCTGCAGTCTGGACAGATGTTCAGTTATCTTCATTTACAACAAGGGATATGCATTTATTGCTATGGAATGACTCAAAAGTGTAACAGCCAGGTATAAGTAAATATTAGAATACTGGTTTTATAGTGATCTGTGCTCTTGAATAGGCAAGGTACCAAGAAGTACAATGCTGGTTTGAGGCTGCTATATCTGCAAGCTAACTGTCTATTGCTTGTGAGTTCTTGTCGCTGAACACTCATTGATTTATGTTTGTTAGGATCGTGCGCATCGTATTGGTCAAAAGAAACCAGTACGGGTGTTTCGACTTATCACTGATAATACTGTTGAAGAGAGGATTGTAGAAAGAGCTGAAATAAAACTGAGACTGGACTCTATAGTTATACAACAAGGTATCAACTGCTATATATGTTTGTCTGCAACAGAATTGTTCAGTCCCTTAAATTATGGTTAAATAACTGTACAAATGTACAGCGTTAAGAGAAAGCAGGCCTTGTGTATAATAGCAGTGTACTAAATCAACCTGATGTTCAAGGTATTCACTTGTTCAGCTGAATTATTTTTAAATTTTTTTCCTGGTTAATGTAGACGTAGACTTACAGTGAGTCTTGAGGAAAGTAAACTACAACTGAATTGATGTTACTTAGTTTTGAGATATGTTGAAAAAAAAAGAAAATCAGATATGTTCTGTGGCAGTTGAAATAATTATATGCATATGCTTCTTACCACATAAGAGTTTACTGAACAATAAAACACCTTTGTCTATTTTTGTTTAGAAGCGCTTAGAGGAATAGTTTGTCAAAACTAAGGTACTCAAGCTAAGTTTTAGGGTTGGTTGTATTTACTAAAGGGTGGGCTGCTGAAAGGATGATGGTCAAAATTTTGATAGCATGAGAAGAGATAGGGTAAGTGAAATTTTGGGACAGAAATTCAAATTTTGGGAAAAATAATTAGAAAATTGGGCTGAAATCAGTGATATGAATGTTAAAAATGTCAAGCCCTTGTTAGTGGTTATTGAATACTTTGTAACTTTTTGTCTTGAGATAAGATTGTGATCTTCAGCTAACTTTGTGAGAATAAGATCTTAAATGTAAGGTTCAGATTATCTGAATGTAAAATATTTTTTGTTATGGCTTGAGTCAAAGTTGTTTTTTAAATTTTCCCCAAAGTTCCTGACTTCCTTTTATTCTCATCTCAAGTGAAATGTGTTTTTCTATATAGTTGTTCTGTTTTTCCTTTCTTGTTCGGTCAGTGAAGTAAAAAATCCACTGCTTGCATGGTCCTACTAGAACTCCCATATTATAACTTCCAACACATTACTTGTTGATTGTAGGAAGGCTTATAGACCAACAGTCAAACAAACTGGCAAAAGATGAAATGCTGCAGATGATCCGGCATGGAGCCACACATGTGTTTGCTTCCAAAGATAGTGAGCTGACAGAGGAAGATATAACCACTATTTTAGAAAGAGGTGAAAAGAAGGTAAGAGAACTGTTTAATATGGAATTCAAAATACATATGCACAAAATGGAATGAGATCTGATTACGTAAGTCTATTACTACTCTACTATTTGTGCAGATTTTAAATATTATGAAAGTTTTGAAGAAGTAGAATTAGTGATTGTAATTATTTTCAAGGTTCATGCTATGTGCATCATATGTTAAGCACTGCTTATTTTGTGGTCTTTTAGAAAAATGCCAACAATTCTGATAGAGTCAAAGTCTTTATGGAACTTCATTAGGTAATAGATAGCTCTATGAAAAAATGAATTGCTATTTCAGCTCCAAGGAGATGGGTATAAATTTAATTTAAATTTTAAAGTTAAATTCTTCAGTTGTAGGACTACATCCTAGCATAATAAATTTAGTTTAATGGAGAGTCTTGAAGTCACATTGCTCTAAACTGAAAAGGACAATGGGTATCTCTCTTTAGAAGAAAATGTAAGTAAAGGTTAAAATCAGAAAAAGATTTTGAGAATGTTGTAGTAATGATGAAAGCTGTTTTTTCAGACAAGATATATGGCTTCAGTGAGCCTAAAAATATCTTCCTCTCTTTTTAGACAGCTGAAATGAATGAACGTTTGCAGAAGATGGGAGAGAGCTCCCTACGAAATTTCACTATGGATACAGAGATGAGCTTATATAACTTCGAAGGTGAAGATTACAGAGAAAAACAAAAGGTAATTTTTCATAGCATTTAAGACTTCAGTTTAGAGGTGTAAGCATAAAATCCACACTGTTAATGTTATGACTGAAGGTTTCTAGGCTCTAGAGAAGTAAGGAACTATTGAAAAATTCATTTGGCTCTGCCTGAATTTTTGTTAAACTACTTTCAGCCCCACTGTTTTTATCATGGTAAAATCATATTATTGCTCAGATGGTATCCCTTCTGTAGCAAAATCTGCAGCACTGTGTTACATGCTACTACTGCAGTTAGTATTATTTTACTGTCTCATAGCTGAGGGGAAAAAGCAGGCCTGATAATGATTTTGTATGTGGATTTTGGACTTCAGCCTGTTTTTGCAGTGAAGGTTTGTCTTAGTTTGAAAGACAGATGTCTGCTAAGGAATGACTGGGGGATCTGGGTTTGTTTAGCTGGTGAAAAGGAGACTCAGTGGTTACCTTATCATTCTCTATAACTTCCTGAAAGATGGCTGTAGTCAGGTGAGTGTTGATCTCTTTCACCAGGCAGCAACTGACAGACTGAGAGGACAGTCTTAAGCTGTGCTAAGGGAAATATAGGTTAGATATTAGGAAGAAGTTCTTTATGGAAAGAGTGATTAAGTACTGGAATTGTCTGCCTGGGGAGGTGGTGGAGTCACCATCCCTAGATGTGTTTAAAAAAAGACTGGATATGGCAGTTGGTGCCATGGTTTAGTTGAGCTGTTAGGGCATGGGTTGGACTCAATGGTGTTGAAGGTCTCTTCCAACCTAGTGATTCTGTGTGAATGCAGGAGCCTCCCTTGGAATGGAAAATGTAACCTCTTCCTTCTGAATTATTATAATTTGAAATTAAGGGGCTCTCAGGCAAAGATATGAGAATAGGAATAACAGTTCTTTGCTAGTATGTATAATAAAGCAAACAAACAACAACAACTACAGCATTAACAACAAACAGAACCGCAAACCCAGTGACCCTTCTCGGCCGCAGGCACTTTCCCCTTTGGTGCAGTTCCCGTCACAGCCAG
>JANRGV010101691.1:0-14689 GCA_024734035.1 Alethe castanea
CGATCTAGAGCGCCGCCATGGCCCCGCGAGTCGCGGCGCGGTGACGCGTGTCGCGGCGCGATGCCGTGTCGCGACCCAGAGCGTTTATTGGTCAGTAGCGGCCCAGCACGGTGGCCAGCAGCGCCATCCGCATGTACATCCCGTTCTCCGCCTGCCGGAAGTACGCGGCGCGCGGGTCCGAGTCCACCTCCACGCTGCGGAAATGACGTCATCACGCACGCCGGCCGCGGCCCCGCCCCGCCCGGGACCCCCGAACCCATCTGGAACACCTGAACCCATCCGGGACCCCGAACCCATCCGGAACCCCCGAACCCATCCGGGACCCCGAACCCATCCGGGACCCCCGAACCCATCCGGGACCTCTAAACCCATCCGGCACCCCCCGAACCCGCCCGGAACCCCCGAACCCATCCGGGACCACTGAACCCATCCGGGACTTCTAAACCCATCCGGAACCCCCGAACCCATCCGGGACCCCGAACCCGCCCGGGATCCCCGAACCCATCCGGAACACCCAAACCCATCCGGGACCCCCGAACCCGCCCGTGATCCCCAACCCCGACTCATTCCGCGACCTCTGCACCCCCTGGGACGCTCAGCATCCCCCCTGGAACCACTGACCCACGTGGGAGTCCGGACACCCCCCGGGACCCACCGCACAATGGAGCCTGTCCCCCCAAACCCGCGGCCCCCGTCGCTCCGAGCTGTCCCCAGCCCTGCCCAGCACATGGCAGCACTCCTGCTCCTGAGCCCCCGTGCCTTCCCGGACACTCCCAGCACACCAGACACCCCCAGAACACCGGGCACCCCCAGAACACCGGACACCCCCAGAACACCGGACACCCCCAGCACCTCAGGCATCCCCAGCACACCGGACACCCCCAGCACCTCGGACACCCCCAGCACCCTGGACTCCCCCAGCACCTCGGACACCCCCAGCACCCCAGACTCCCCCAGCAACACCGTTGCCCCAGCTCCCTCCTACAGCCCCCAGGCCCTCAGTGCCCCCACTTCTGCCCTGTATATTTCATACCCCGTTCTCCCACATAGCCCAGGTACTCCCTGCAAACCTGCCCTGCCCCCCAGTACCCTGCCCTACCCCTGTTCCCCCCTCCCCACCTGATCTCGTTGACACGGGGCAGGGGGTGCATCACCACCATCCTCTCCTTGGCCCGGGTCATGATGTGGGGTGTGAGGATGAACTGCCCGAAGCACTGAGGGAGCACACAGAGCCTGAGCTGGGGCAGGGGAGACCCCATGCCCCTGGAGGGCAGCAGGACCCAGGTTCCCCTCACTCACAGCCTCGTACTCCTCGGCCTGTTGGAAGCGCTCCTTCTGGATGCGGGTCATGTAGAGCACATCCGTGTCTGGCAGCGCTTCCTCGATGCTCCCAAACTCCTCCTGCAGCAGCACCGTGAGGTTTGGGGGGGGGCACAGGGCCAGAGAGTGTGTGGGGGCCAGCCCCCCACGCTGCTCCTCACCTGCTGGATGCCCCTGGAGGCCACGAAGCTGGTGATGTCGGGGGGCATGCGGAGGCCGGGCGGGGTCACGTAGCGCAGGTTGACGCGGTACTGGGTGAGCAGGCGGGCCAGGGAGTGCACCGTGCGCCCGTGCTTCAGGTCACCCACCATGGTGATCTGCGGAGAGCCGTCAGCACAGCCTGCCCACGGCCCCTCAGGGCTACACAGGGCCCCCTGACCAGCCGGCCCCTGCAGCTCACCGTCATGCCATTGACTGTGCCCAGCTCCTCGCGGATGGTGAAGATGTCCAGCAGCGCCTGCGTGGGGTGCTCCCCCACGCCGTCCCCCGCGTTGATCACCGGCTTGCGGCAGTGCCTGGCGGCCAGCTGGAGCACAGCAGGGCAGGGCAGGTGAGCGCAGGCAGACACCGTGCCCAGCAGCCCCACAGGACAGCACCCAACCCCGGCCCAGCTGGGGACCAGTCCCTGCCCCAGAGCGCAGGTCACCATCCCTGCCCTCGGGGCAGTGCCCAGTGCCCGCAGAGCAGGAGGCAGCTCCCCTCGCCCCTCTCACCTCGACAGCGCCGGGCTGGGGGTGCCGCAGCACCAGCACATCGGCGTAGCAGCACATGGTCTGCACGGAGTCAGCCAGTGACTCGCCCTTCTGCACCGAGGACGTGGCCTCGGAGAAGGACAGGACAGAGCCGCCCAGCCGGCTCATGGCTGCTGCAAAGGAACTGCTGGTCCGTGTGCTCGCCTCGTAGAACATGGTCGCCATCACCTTCCCCTGCAGGGCCGGGCTGTCACCTCAGGGAGCCCAGGCTGGGCTGCGCAGGCTCCCTCGGGGTGCCCAGGGCACAGGGCCGTGCACTCTCACCTTGAGGATGTCCAGGCTGCGCTCCTTCTGCACCAGCATGCGCAGGGTGTGTGCGATGTTGAACAGGTGGGACAGCTGCGGGGACAGGTGGCACAGGAGGCACCAGGGCTCAGTGGGGACACAGGAGGCACCAGGGCAGTCCCAGCCCCGCGCCCGCCCGGCGGGGCACCTGCTCCTTGGAGAACTGCTGCACGGAGAGGACGTGCTGCCCGACCAGGGGGTGCAGCAGCGGGGAGGTCTGGGGGGCACGCTGAGGGGACGCCTGGCGCGGGACAGGGCCCAGTGGGTAGGAGTGGCTGTCCTGGACCACCGCCGAATCTGTGGCACCGAGAGCAGCCCGTCAGCCCGTAGGGGTGCCCTGCGGAGCCCAGCCGCCAGCTGTGCACCCTGCATCCCCACCATGGGCCTCTGCTGCACTCACCCAGCTCCGCTGGCTTCCTGATGCCCTTCTCACGAGCGTCCTCAGCTGCGTGGGAGAGGGGAGCAGTGGCGTTAGGGGCTGTGGGGAGAGGCGGCACCTTGGGCCCCACTCTCCTCCCAGCGTGGCACAGCCCTCCTGGCACTGGGCAACACCAGGTGAAATCAAGATGGGCCCGACACCAGCTTGATGGTCGACCAGAGACCATCTGTCTCTGTCAGTCCAAGCCCCACGTTGTGCTGTGACCCTCTCACTGCATGCCCCACAATTCCCAGCTGGCCACCCCCAGAGCACAGTGGCAGGTGAGGGGTCCCCGAGGTGCCACGCAGGCTGGGGCAGGAGGGGAGCGGGCGGCACAGCCGTGCCCTGTCCTCAGCGCCCAGTTCTGGCGCTGGGTGCCGGAGGGGGCCCCTGGTGGGCAGCGCAGGCAGCCCGGGGCCTGCACGGCACCTGGGGGAGGGGATGCACTCATGGGCTGCAGGCAGTGCCATTAGTGAGTCCCCCCCCGACATTACCGGTGCCTCGGGCGCCCGGGCGCTGCGCGGCTCCCAGCCTCCGGAACGCTGAACGGGACACAAGGGCTGGCGTCAGCTCCAGACCCGGCCCCGGCAGCGCGCCCGCTGCCCCCGCCGCCGCGGCCGCCCCCCTACCTGGCAGCCCGGGGTCGGAGGCCCGATGGATGCGGGGCGGGAGGTGGAAGCGTGAGGAGTCGCCCACGGGGCCGGGCCGGCGCGGGCTGGGGGCTCGTCCACGCAGCGCGTCTCCAGCCCCGTGCCGGGGCTGCTCAGCGGTCTGGAACGAGAGACAGAGCTGGAGCTAGGCCGGAGAGGAACGCCCCTGCCAGGTCGCTACACCCCAGTACCTTCACATTCTCCTTGGTGGGGGCCCCCTGTGGCAGCAGTGCAGCTCCTGAGGGCCACTTCTTCACATCCTGCCCATAGCCAGGGGGCACCAGCACCTGCAGCCACGGCAGAGACGGGGTTAGGGAAATGGGGTCAGCAATGGGGGACCCCCTCTGTGATGGGGGACACCCTCAATGCAGGAAGAAAAGGAGCCAGGACTTTACCTGCCCATCGATGTAGGCCACCTCCCCACGCAGGACTACTCTCCGCACTGTCCCCTTCACCTGCATGCCCTCAAAGGGGGTCCAGCGGGCCTTGGAGAAGACTGTGCTGCTGGGGATGATCCATTCGTGCTCCAGGTCCACCTGCCAGGACAGTGGGTCAGAGGCAGAAGGGTGGGGGCTGGACCTGGGGCAGGTGGGCAAGGACACACCTCCACATAGGTGTCCTCCTGCGGCGGCAGCCCGAAGATCTTGCGAGGGTTCTCGTAGAGGCGCTGCACGATGTCCTCCACACTGAGCCGCCCCTCGGAGACGGCCGTCAGCAGCAGCGGCAGCATCGTCTCCAGGCCAGGGTACCCAGGGGGCGGCTCCTGCCCCTGCTTCTCCTCCAGCGTGTGGGGTGCTGCGGGACGGGGCTGGTCACTGCCTGTCCCCACCACTGTCCCTGCCGCACAGCCGCCATCCACGGGCCTCACCGTGGTCAGTGGCAAAGCAGTCGATGACGTCCATGTTCTCCCAGAGCGCCTCCACGTCCTGGCGGGTGCCCAGCTGCGGCCGCACGGCCGCACGGCCCTTCCCGAGGCGCCCCAGGTCGTCCTGGCTCAGGAAGAGGTGGTGCGGGGCCACCTCGCACGTCACGGGGATCCCCCTCTGCTTGGCCGCCTTGATGAGGAGGATCTGGAGCAGCCGTGGTTAGTGGGGTGCCCGCAGGGCGCCGTGCTCCACCCCCAGAACCCAGAGCTCGCCCCGCTCACCTCCTCCCTGCGCGCCACGTGGCAGATGTGCACAGGCCGCTGGAACAGCTGGGCCACCATCAGCACGGCGGCCACCGTCTGCCGCTCGGCGTGCGCCACGATGGGCAGGTGCCGCGGCCACTGCTCCAGGTGCTGCGGGAACAGGGCTGGTGGGCACCGAGCCGGGAGCGCGTCTGCCCTGTGCCAGCCCTGCCCTGCTGCTCACCTCCATCCACAGCGACACGTCGTCCATCCTCAGGCTGGAGAAGGTGTCGTTCAGGTACATCTTGAGCCCAGCGGCGGCCCCAGCCAGGGGGCCCAGCGTGCCAGCATTGTCCACGGAAGCCCCCAGGAAGAGAGCAAAATCGCAGCGGGCCCCCGCCTCAGCCAGCTGCAGGGCAAGAGGCAGTGGGTGCTGTGGTGGGACCGGCCCCGCCACCAGCAGCGAGCCCACATGGACAGCGAGTCCACCACGGCTGGCACAGGAGGATGTGAGCACCAGGCTGGCAGCAGCTCCTCACCTTCTGTGCCAAAGCGAAAGAGGCGGCATCGGTGACAGCAGGGCTGGTGTTGGGCATGGCACACACCATGGTGACGCCCCCGGCCAGGGCGGCTGCTGTGCCTGAGGCAAAGTCCTCCTTGTGGGTGCCACCCGGCTCACGGAGGTGCACGTGGACATCGATCAGGCCTGGGGAGTGTCAGCGTCAGCGCTGGCAGCTGCTGGCCACAGGGGATTTGAGGGACGAGGGCCATCCCACCAGAGCAGCACGGAAACATCTCTCTCCACAGTGCCTGCAGATGTGCCCAGCCCCGCTCCCAGCCCTGTCCTGCTTCTGTGCTGGCCCCCTGGGCCACTGAACACCCACCTGGCAGACGGATGAGTTTCTGGGATGTCATGCAGTCCACATGCACCTTCAGTGGGGGGGCTGCCCCAATCTGGCTCAGTGCCTGCAGAAACAGCAGCCGTGAGGACCCTGGGTCAGGAGCAGGGCCAGGGTGATGATGCCTGTCCGAGCTGCACCCCAGAAACAACCCCTGCACAGTGACACCCACACACAGTGCCTGCCCCACAGCGGCCACAACAGCACTTCCACAACCCTCCTTCGCCCCCTTTCCTTGCAGCCGCGGTCCCCAGGTGCCCCAGCACACCTCCACGAAGAGCTTTGTGCACTTGATGTCAATGATGAGGGGCACGGAGTAGTCGACAGCCAGGCGCCGGGTGCGGTAGCCCTTGGTGACGAAGGAGGAGAGCCGGCGGCTGCCCGAGTTGCGCATGGACAGGTTAATGACCATCTCAAAGTGGTTCTCGGCCAGGTAGTCCAGGATGCTGCGCTGGGTCTCCCGGGCACCAGGCTCGCTGCTGTCTGCCTCCTCGAAGTGCCAGTCCACAGCCTTCACCTGCAGGCAGTGACCCCGTCAGGGCCAGGGCCCTGCACTGCCCCGGGAGTGAGCCCAGCCCTGCAGGCCCCCAGCCCTGATAGCCCCCAGCCCTGAGAGCCCCTAGCCCTGCAGGCCCCCAGCCCTGACAGCCCCCAGCCCTGACCTTGATGCCGTGCTCGGTGTAGAAGTCGGCCGTGCCAAGGCTGGCATAGAGGTTGTAGCCGAGCTTCTCCAGCCTCCGTACCGTGGGCAGCAGCTCACTCTTGTTCTGAAACGAACCAGAGGCCGGTCAGAGGGCAGAGAGGGAGCCCCAGCCTCCCAGCACTCTTACCCCACGTGCCTTGTAGCTGCCGATGGTCAGCAGAATGTTCCTCTTGGGGATCTTGAAGCCAGTGCTGAGCATGGCCTTCAGGTATGCCTCGCAGCGGTTCTCCCCAAAGCAGGCAACCTCGCCCGTGCTGGTCATCTCCACACCCAGCACCACATCAGCGCCCGCCAGGCGTGAGAAGGAGAACTGGGGCACCTGGGGGCAAGGGGACACTCAGGGACTGCCTGGCCCTGCGCCCCTGCCCGGCCCCATGGCCCCCACTCACCTTGACACCAACGATGCCCGTGCCTGTCATCAGCCCCACTGGCTTCACATCCTCACCCATGATCACCTGGCTGGCCAGAGCCACCAAGTCCACGCCCAGGGTCTTGGAGACAAAGGGGAAGGAGCGGGAGACACGAACATTGCACTCTATCACCTTCAGCTGGTCATCCTAGGCAAGAGGGGACAGAATGAGGCAGGGCTGGGGACGTGGGGTGCCCTCCCCTGGCACCAGGCAGTCTCCAGGCCCAGGAGGGCTGGGGATTTGGGGTGCCCTCCCCTGGCACCAGGCAGTCCCCAGGCCCAGGTACCTTGGCAATGAGCTGCAGGTTGAAGGGCCCTGTGACCTGCAGCTCCAGCCCAATGGCGTGGACAATGGCCTTGATGCGCTCCAGTGTCTTGGGGGTGATGTCCTGCGGGGGGGTCACCAGTGTGGCATCCCCTGAGTGCACCCCAGCGTTCTCCACGTGCTCCGAGATGGCGATGGCCACCACCACACCGTCAGAGGCCACCGCGTCCACGTCAATCTCCTGTGAGCGGGAACGTGGTCACAGCCCGTCCCTGGGGAGGGGCCTGGGACTCTCAGGGGGCATCCCGGGGCTGGAGCAGCCTCCCGGATGGACCTTGGCCTCCTGGATGAACTTGGAAATGACAACAGGATGCTCCTTGGACACGGCCACGGCGTTGCTCAGGAACTTCTCCAGGTCGCTGTCCGAGTACGCCACGTTCATGGCAGCGCCGCTCAGCACGTAGGAAGGGCGCACGACGCACGGGTAGCCCACCTTGCAGCAGAACTGCTTGGCTGACTGCGGGAGAGATGGAAGCTCAGCCCCCACACGGAGAGCCAGCCGAGGCAGCCCTGTCCTGCCGGCGGGGCCCCACCTCCATGTCGGAGAGCTCCTTCCAGAGGGGCTGGCTGATGCCGATGTGGTCCAGCAGGCGCGAGAACTTGAAGCGGTTCTCGGCGGAGTCGATGGCCTCCGGGGAGGTGCCCAGGATGCGGCACTGCTGCCGGTGCAGGGCCATGGCGATGTTGTTGGGCAGCTGCCCGCCCATGGACAGGATCACTCCCTCGGGGTTCTCCAGCTCGTAGATGTCCATCACCACCTGCAGCACCGTGCGGGGCGGGGGATGGCTGGGACAGAGCCGTGGCAGCCCTCACCCAGCCCCACAGCTGTCAGCCCCCAGCCCCCTCACCTCAAAGGAAATCTCGTCGAAGTAGAGGCGATCGCACATGTCGTAATCGGTGCTCACTGTCTCAGGGTTGTAGTTCACCATGATTGTCTTGAAGCCCATCTATTGGGGGGTGGGACAAGGTGAGCCCAGAGCCCCCAGGCCCCACCCAGCCTTGCCCTCTGATCAGGGACAGCCAGGCCTGGCTGCACAGGGTGCCGGGGCCCCTCTGACCTTGCGGAGCTCCTGGATGCAGCCGACAGCACACCAGTCAAACTCGACGCTGCTGCCGATGCGGTAGACGCCAGAGCCGATGACCATGACGTGGGGCTCCCGGAAGGCCAGGTCGTGCTCAGAGCCGTTGTAGGTCAGGTACAGGTAGTTGGTCTGGGCCGGCCACTCCGCTGCCACAGTGTCGATCTGCTTCACCACCGGCAGAATGTTCAGGTCGTGCCGCATCTTCCGCACGGCCAGCTCGGTGCTGCAGAGAGCTGGGTGAGCGCCAGGATCGAGGCGGGGAGCAGAACAGGGCCGTGCCCCTGCCCTCTCTAGCTCACCTCAGCACGGCCAGCGCCACCTGCTTGTCGGAGAAGCCGAGCTGCTTGGCGCGCCGCAGCACGGCGGGCGGCATGGTGCCCTGCTCGCCGCGGTACGACTCCAGCAGCGCCGTGTGGTCCGTGATGTTCTTCATCTTGTGCAGGAACCAGCGGTCGATCTTGGTCAGCTCGTAGAGCCGCTCGATGGAGTAGCCGGCTTCCAGCGCCGCTGCCAGCACGAAGATCCGCTTGTCCGTTGGCGTCTCCAGCTCCTGCCAGGCCAGGGGCTGAGTGTGGCTCAGGGAGGCAGGTGGCCACCTCTCCCCCAGGACGGCACAGCCAGCACAGGCCCCCAGACCCCAGCACTCACCATGTCTGAGGCCGGCTTCAAGGTGTGATCAAAGCCCACGCAGTTCTCGTCCACCATCCTCAGAGCCTTCTGGAACGCCTCCTCAAAGTTCCTCCCGATGGCCATGACCTCGCCTGCAGAAGGAGGGGTGAGCAGGGGATCCATGCCCGCCAGGTGCCCCAGCAGCGCTGCCCCCGCGCTCACCCACGCTCTTCATGGAGCTGCCGATCTTGGTGCTGACGCGCAGGAACTTGCTGAGGTCCCAGCGCGGGATCTTCACCACGCAGTAGTCCAGGCTGGGCTCAAAGCTGGCCGTGGTGGAGTTGGTGACAGAGTTCCTGAGGAGGTGACGGGGTCAGCAGCTGGGGCCATCCCACCAGGCCAGCACCTTGTCCCGCGCTGTGGTGGCAGCTTACCTGAGAAGGGGCAGGGGGATGCCCAGGGCAAGTTTGGCAGCCACGTAGGCCAGCGGGTAACCAGTGGCCTTGCTGGCCAGGGCCGAGCTGCGGGACAGCCGGGCGTTCATCTCGATGATGTAGTACTGAGGGCAGCAGGAGGGCAGGGTCAGGGGGTGCCATGGACAGGCCGGTGACACGGCCACACCCACGGTGTCCCTGAGATGTCACAGCACGGGGGGCTGCTGTGGCACAGCCTCGAGGGACAGCACAGGGCAGGACCCAGACCCCACAGGGCAGGGCTGGCAGGGGATCAGGAGCAGGAGCCAGAACCCACAGGGAGCTGCAAGTACCTGCTCTGACTCTGGGTTCAGGGCGAACTGGACGTTGCACTCGCCCACGACGCCCAGGTGCTGCACCACCTTGATGGCCGAGCGCCTCAGCATGAAGTACTCGGTGTCGTTGAGGGTCTGACTCGGCGCCACCACAATGGACTCGCCCGTGTGGATCCCCAGCGGGTCCAGGTTCTCCATGTTGCACACCTGGCAGTGGGGGGGTCACGGCAAGCTTGGGGTCCCCCCACTGCCCCACGTGATGTCTGTGGTGGGTTCCTCCCAGTTCCCACCACATCCTGCCCTGCCCCATCAGGACTGGAATGCACGGGCTGCTCCACTGGGTGGACAGCTGGGGTGAACGCCGCAGCACAGGGTGCAGCTCCCAGTGGCACACAGCAGCTCTGCCAGCACCATGGAGGGCACTGGGGAGCCCTCCCTGGGGACAAGGCGCAGTGCCAGCCCCCAGCCCCAGCCCCAGCCCCAGCGCTGTCCCTCTGCAGCAGCCCAGAGCCTCCCTCCCTCCGTACCGTGATGCAGTTGTTGTAGGCATCTCGCACCACCTCGTACTCAATCTCCTTCCAGCCTTTCAGGGACTTGTCCACCAGCACCTGGGAGGTGTGGGTGAAGGCCTGGCTCACCAGAGCCACCAGCTCCTCCCGGTTGTTGGCGAAGCCGGATCCCAGCCCCCCGAGTGCGTAGGCAGAGCGCACCAGCACCGGGTACCCCAAGCGCTCAGCTGCAGCCTGCGCCTGCAGGGAGCCATGGGGTCATGGTGTCAGCAGGAAGGACAGGACCCTGCCCTGCCCCACACCCCCCAGACCACCCCAGACCTGCTCCAGGGAGGCAGCAGCCTCGCTGGGCGCCACGTGCTCCCCAATCTCCTCCATCTTCTCCACGAAGACCTTGCGATCCTCTGTCATCTCAATGGAGGCAACGGGGGTGCCCAGCACCCGCACGTGGTACCGCTCCAGGACGCCCGCCTTGGTCAGCTCCACGCCACAGTTGAGGGCAGTCTGCCCCCCGAAGGTCAGCAGAATCCCATCAGGCCGCTCGTTCCGGATCACCTGGGGGCACGGGGTGGTGGGACAGAAACCACGGTGGGTCCTGGGTTTTCCAGCTGCCTCTGCACCTGGGCTGCCCCCTAAGTCCCTTCCAGCCCTACATGCACCAGGCTCTAGGCCATCCTCCAGCCCAGCCCCACACTCATTCCCAAATTCTACCATCCCTGCATTCCCAAATCGCCCAGTCCCAGCCAGCATCCCGGGGGGCTCACCTGGGTGACGTACTCAGGGGTGATGGGCAGGAAGTACACCTTGTCCGCCAGCCCCTTGGAGGTCTGGACTGTGGCGATGTTGGGGTTGATCAGCACTGTCTGGATGTTCTCCTCCTTCAGTGCTTTGATGGCCTCGTGGGGAGCACAGGGGTCACAGTTGGTGGCCCTGGGCCCCTGCCATCCCTGTGGCCCCTACCGCCCCCCGTGCCCTGGGGTGGGCACTCACCTGTGAGCCTGAGTAGTCGAACTCTCCTGCCTGCCCGATGGAGAGGCCGCCGGAGCCCAGGATCAGCACCTTGCGGGGCCGGGCTGTGTCCGAGTCCCCCGCTGGTGCCTTGGTGTGGCTCAGGCACTCGTGCAGGCGCTGCCGCACTGGGGGGACGGGGCACGCTGGGCACAGGGCACCCCCACGCACAGCCCCGTCCTGCAGCCCCTGGCCACGGCCCGGGCTGTCCCTCACACCCACACCCACACCCACCTGTGCGGGCGGCGCCGTGCCCGTCCCGCAGGTCCCGTGCCGCCTCCATGAAGACGTCAAAGAGCCCCTCCAGGTCCGTGGGGCCGGCGCAGTGCTCGGGGTGGAACTGGACACTGCAGAGGGGGTCAGGGAGGGCACGCCCCTACGACCGGCCGTCCCCCAGCCCCTGCTGCGGCCCCACACGCACCTGAAGAAGGGCTTGTGCTGGTGCACGAGCCCCTCGTTGGAGCGGTCGTTGGCGTTGGTGAAGAGCGGCAGCCAGCCGGGCGGGAGGCTGCCCGCCTCCACCGCGAAGCCGTGGTTCTGCGCCGTGATGAAGCAGCGCCGCGACTCCTCGTGCAGGCAGGGCTGGTTGTGCCCACGGTTCCCGTACCTGGGGGGCGGGACGGGTGTCAGGGAGCCCCAGCAGCCCGGGCCCCGGGGCGACTCTGGACCCCCACTCACTTCATCTTGTAGGTACGGGCACCGAGGGCCAGGGCAAGCAGCTGGTGTCCGAGGCAGATCCCAAAAATGGGCTTGGGCTGGGGTGCATCCAGCACCCGGCACAGGTTGGACACTGTCTCCTGGCAGAGCTGTGGGTTGCCAGGGCCATTGCTGATGAACAGCCCGTCAAAGTCTGTGTCAAGAGAGCAGCAGGGTCAGAGTGGGGCACCCCAGCCCCTCAAGTAGGGCCCCCAAGGTCCCAACAGGCTCACCGCGGGCACTCCTGGCTACCAGCAAAGAAGCACCCTGAGCCTGCAGTTCCCCTGACAGCCCAGCAGGGCTGCAACCAATGTGTTCTGACCCCACAACACCCATTCGAGTGGCAGCAAGGCCCTGCCAGTCCCCCATGGCAGCCCCCACCCTGAGCCACACCAATACCACAGTCCAGAGTCCCCTGTGCCAATCACAGCAAGGCATCCCGATCCCATGGCCCTGCTCCTGCAGGGCCACACTGAGGGCCCTGATCCCCAGAGCCCCCAAGAATGATGACACCAAGTCCCCCACCCCACGGCACTGAGCAGGACACAGGTGCCTGCTGTCCCCAGCACCAGCCATGCAGACAGCCCCTATGCCAGACCCCATTGCCCCCAGCCCCTGCCATCTCACCCGCAGGGTCCAGCGGGTGGTCCCAGGGCACCACAGTGACAGTGGCCCCCCGCTTGCACAGGCAGCGTATTTGGTTGTTCTTCAGGCCGCAGTCGAGGGCGGTGACCCGCAGTGACCCGCCTGGGTTGAACACTCGCGGCACCTGTGGGAAGGGGAGTGGATCCCCCAGCCTGCTGCTGGGGCCAGCCCCCCGCAGTGAGGGGCTCCACAGCCTCCCCCCCCGCTGCCCCCAGCCCGCTCAGACCCCCCACCACACCTTCAGCGACACCTCCTGCACCAGGTGCTTCGTGTTGGGGTCCTCAAAGGAGAGGCTCTCCTCGGGGGTCCCATCTGGCACCAGCTTCCCCAGGAGCGTCCCCTTCTCACGGATCTTCTTTGTCAGCGCCCGGGTATCCACCCCTGCAAGTGGGCTGTGAGACACAATCCCGGCCCACCCCAGCAGGGCCCTGTGCCCCGGCAGCAGCATCACCCCCAAATGCCAACAGAGGGTCAAACCTCAGCGGGCAAATTTCAACAGAGCTTGGTTTCAGAACCTGCAGACCCACAGCCTCACCCCCCACCCTACTCTGCTGTCTCCCCAGCCCCACCTTGCAGCCCAGGGATGTTCTGCTCCTGCAGCCACTGGTCCAGGGACTGCGCTGCGCTCCAGTGGCTGGGGGTCTCTGAGCACTCGCCCACCACCAGCCCGGCCACATGGATCTTGCTGGACTCAAACCACTGGGGGGGACAGAGGGTGGGCAGGGCAAGGCAGAGTGTCAGCACCCCAAAAGAAACCCCATGGAACACAGACACCATTTCCACAGCACAGCACCAGCCCTCCCAGTGCTGGGCTGTCACTCGCCCCAGTTTGTCCCACACCTGTCATGGCAATGCTGAGCCTTAGCCCAGCAAAGTCCCTGGACCAGGGAGCCCCAGGATGGGGTGTCCAGGCCCCCACAGTGCTGCTGAACTGCAGCCCACTGCCCATGTGCCAACATGGCCCGTGCCACGGGACCCCTCGGCCTGGCACAGCTGCAGCACAAACCACGCCGGCGGGAAAGCAGCACTGCCACCGGCTACAGCCAGTGAGACACGCCGGCATGTCCTGTCCCACGGGACCAGGGCGCTGGGTGCCGGAAGCACAGCCCACAGCACAGAGCCACGCAGCACAGGCCCGCAGAGAGCTGCTAACAGCGAGACCCCAGGGGCGGCGAGGGGAGGCCGGCACAGCACGGCCACAGCAGGGCTGGACTCTGCCCCGGGATGGGCAGCGTGGAGGCCAAGAGGCTGGGAGGGGGCTGGGGCCTCGAGCAGCCCCTCTGCCCAGCCTCAGCCCTGCCCTGTCACAGCGGTTCGAGGCTCCCACCTTGCGACAGAGCCCCGGTTAGCAAACGCACGGCCCCGCACCCCGCGTGCTGCGGGGGCACCCCGATCCCAGCGCGCTGGGGTCTCCCCCTGCCCAGCCCCAGCCCCGTATCACAGCGTGCTGGAGCCAACCCCTTTCCTGGCACCGTGTGCCACCCAGCACCGGCGCCTCGTGCCACCCGTGCGAGCCTGGCACCCTGCAGCGCCCGAGCTGCCACTCGCCACCGCGACACCCGGGCACGGCCCGCAGCCCCTCCGGCCCCTGCTCACCCTGCTGAGGCCGAAGGCGTCGGGCTCGTCCCGGGGCACTCCGTAGTTACCGACCAGCGGGTAGGTGAGCACCAGGATCTGCGCCTTGTAGGAGGGGTCGGTGAGAGCCTCAGGGTAGCCCACCATGCCAGTCTGGAACACTGCCGAGGATCGGGATGGGGGTGATGGGGGGGCAGCCCGGCCCCGACCGCAACCCCGCGCCCCAGAGGGGCCCCGAGCTGAGGGGAGCCCCCGGGCCGGACCGCATCCCGCGTTCCCTCCCTCTCCTTCCCGCGCCGCCGCCAGTCTCGGGCCGCCCCACGGCGTCTCGGGCCGCCCCACGGCATCCCGGCCCGGCCCGGCCCCCGGACGCACTCACCCACTTCCCCCGCGGCGGCGGCGCCGACGGCCCCGAAGGGGCGGCCGGGCAGCACCGACCCGTCCTGCAGCACCAGCCGGGCCATGGCGTCGCCACGTGCGCTCCGGCGGTTCCGCGGCGGAGACCGAGCGCGGAGCGCGCCGTGGGGCTGCGGGGGCGGTGGGAGGATCCGGGGCGGGGCCGCGCCGGGACCGCCTCCGGGGCGGGGCGGCGGCACCTGGGGCACCGGCCGAGGGGCTGCGCGGGGGCTCCGCGGGGCCAGAGCGGGCTCGGAGCCGCGATTCACGGAGCGCGGCCGGAGATGCTGAAACAGGCGAGCACCGGAGCCTGGGCGATCTTAGGCCGGCCGCCAGCGCGGACCGGGAGAGCGGGGACCTGACCTGTAAAAACTGGTCCCGAACGGGTAAAAGGAAGATAGAATAACCCTAGCAAGTTGGGAAAGAAGAGACAGGGTGTTTACGTAAGTAAATTCTCTGATTTTAGTACAAGATTATCAGGGGAGAGCGCGAACGCAGTCCCCCACTACCACAAATTATGCAGTCGAGTTTCCCGCATTTGGGGAAATCGCA
>JANRGV010101811.1:0-14678 GCA_024734035.1 Alethe castanea
AGCGGCGGCACAGCCGGGGCGAGCGGGGGCACAGCCGGGGCGAGCGGCGGCACAGCCGGGCGAGCGGGGGCACAGCCGGGGCGAGCGGGGGCACAGCCGGGCGAGCGGGGGCACAGCCGGGGCGAGGGGAGGTACAGCCGGGGCGAGCGCCCGCAGCGCTCGGAGCGGCTCCGCGGCGGAGGCACAGCCGTGGGGGCGGTGGGGTGCGCACCCCTCTTCCCTGCCCTCCCCTCCGTGTCCCCCGTCGCCGTTTCCCGAGCGTCCCCGGGAACCCAGGCGAGTTTGTGCCCACCCCCCAGCAGCCCCCCCACTCCGGGTTGTGGCTCCCGACTCCTGCCCAGCATTCCAACTCTTTGTAATCCCCGCATCCCTGCTCTGTGCCCGCCAGCTCCGCATCCCGCTCCGGCTGCCGCGGGCTTGGAGCTGGAGCCGGAGCCGCGTTTGGTGGCGAGGAGGCGCTGACCCACTCGGGAGAGTTTGCGGGAGGAATCGCAGGGCTGCTTTGGGAACTTCCAGCTCCCTTCGTTCTGTGTTTGAGTGCGAGGACGCGGGTCCGTGCTGGGGACACGGGGCTGTGCTGGGAACCAGAGCAGAGTCGTTCTCTGGACGTTGGTTTGGACGTGGATTTGGGAAGGAAGGCTGGCTCGGGAGGCTCCAGCGCTGCTGTTCATCACCGCCTGCTCTCGCTTTCCCTTTGGAATTACGCTGAGCTGGGCAGCCCGGCTTTGCCGAGCGATGGAGCCAGGCTGGCCCCGCGCTCCTCGGTGGCTCCTCCGCGACACCGAGCCGGAGCACAACCAGCGCTCGCCGTCATTCCCTCGCCGCTGGATGGTGCCTTCGGATACCGCAGAGCGTTTCTCTAGCTAAACACACCTTTTCTTGGAATTCTTTTTTTTCCCTCTATTAGCCAAGAAAAACTTTGCAACTTTCCTTCGCTGTCGGAGAGGAGCCACTGCCGCTGCTGCGTTTCATTTTGTTTTTTTAATTCGAGGTCACGTGTGCGTTGACAGTGTCTTTGATTCCAAGCGATGGTCTCGTCTCCAGCTTAGGAAGAGCTTCTGAGCTCTTCCCTCTGTTGTTTTCCCTCTGTTGAGGAACAAAGAGATTTTTCTGCCTTTAATTAAAAGGAATATTAATTCCCTGCTCCTTTGTCGAGCGACTTGAAGACACTCTGCAAACATCCGTCTGCTCGGCGCCGCGGTGGGGTGAGCTCTGCTGTGGTACAGGGCATGGAGAAATGGGAGAACCATCCCGAAATGCCACGGCAAACACGGAGCAGCAGCCGGGGAGGATGCTGACAGCCACGGTGCTCGGGTGAGGAGCCCCACGGAGCTGAGCTGCCGCCTGGGGTGGGCTCTTGGATCCTCGGAGGTTTGTCAGGCAGGTCCCGATGCTGAGAGTTTCCACACTGAGAGAAATTCCGTGGTTGGGGAGGCGAGTGGAGGAGAGCTTGGCTGTGCCAAGGGGGTTTTCCGTGCCGGCTGCCTCCCATGCTGGCAGGTAAGGTTTTACCCGGGAGCAGACAGATGTTGGCTGTGTTTTGTTTGGAAAATCTGAGTGCAGATGTTGGTTTGTAGTGGGGGGAAAGCCAGAGAGTGGCTTTCGAGGCTGTTCTTTTTCAGAGGCTCTTCTCCCGTGGCTCTGGGTTCTGGTGTGGGGTGGCTGCCGGGTTTGGGCAGTGGGGAGGCCTCGTGTGGGTGCCGGATTTGCCTCTTACATTGAGAACTTCCAGGCTGGAGGATGGAACAATGTTCTGGTGCTCAGCCCCACTTCAGGAGGGGGCTCTGGCAGGTCCCACGGGGAACCTGGGGCTGGCAGGTCTCTGCTGACGTTCCTGGAATTCTGCCTCTGAGCCATGGATGTTTGCACGTGTGGAAAACCCCTGGCAGTATCCAGGCATTGGGGATCCTGTGGGTGTCTGGCTGTGCCGTGGAAATGGGGTCTGGGCTCTGCTCACTGCCCAGTAAATCCCTGCTGAAGTCTGGGGGCACTTGGGCTCTGCAGGGTCCCCTGTCCTGCAGCCACCTCGGGAAGGTGTCTGCGTGCTGTGGGACCCCCATGAAGGAGAGGCACCCCATAAATATTTGTTATTATACCTCTTAGTGTGAGTCAGTGGCCTGGCAGCGAGTCAAGCAGGACGTGCAGGGCTGCCAGGGAGTGCTGGCAGTGGGGCAGGAGCTGGGGAGAGGAAAAACAAATCCCCCCAAAAGAGCACTGACCCTCTCCAGCCCCCAGCCAGAGCAGCACAGACAAGGTCTGGGGCAGACCAGGGCCGGCTGCTGTGAACGGGGCTGGGAGGGACCAGCCCAAGGGTTAAGCTGGGCTTAATCGCTGCTCCTGGCGCCGGGGGGATGCTCGGTGCTGCAGGTCGGATGCTGCAGCCTGACCTGTGCTGGATCTCACGTGGGAGATGGATTTAGTGCCCAGCAGGGTGGGGAGGACAGGAGTCCCCAGGCTGGGATCAGTCCTTGCAGCAAGAACAGGCTGGTGGCACAGAGGACACCCCCAGCCCGGCTGCCCTGGCCTTAGTGCCATTGCCGGGTTTGGGGTTATTTTTAGATTTCCTGAAGCTGTTTTCTGCCGTCCCTCCCACTGTGCTCAGGCTCCCCAGGGGGAACCCCACCTTGACAAACCCCCAGCTTTCCTTCGGAAGATGCTGACTAGAAAACATCCCAGGGATTTCCTGTTTATTTTGCAAAATACCCATTAATATATTTTTTTTTCTTTCCCTGTGTTCTTTGATTCAATTTCACACGGGCAAAATCGCCTTGAAATGGAGCCCGCGGTTCAAAAATAGACAAAGAGTCGGTGAGGCAGCAGCCTGGAGGCACGGCCGGATCCGGCAGCCCCTCGGAGCCGGTACCAGCCTGGCGCCTGCGGGGCAGGACCTGCCGCGGGGTCCCCGGGGAGCCGCCGGCGCCTCGGCCTTCCCACGCTGCGGGGACCTCTCCGGGAGCTCCGGGCTGTGCAGGGGGAGCTTTCCCTTCTCCAGCCGCTCTCTGCCTCCGGGATGCCCCGAGCCCGCTGCGTGCGCCGCTTGTCCCTGCGCCGGCCACCAGGGCCAGCTCTGGGCAGAGCATCCCCTGCACAGGGCTGCAGAAATCGGGGCGTGGGGCTGGTGTTGGGGTGCCCTTTTGGCAGTGCTTTGGGCTGGTTTTGGGGTGCCCCTTCGGCAGTGTTTCGGGTTGTTTTTGGGGTTCCCCTTTGGCAGTGCTTTGGGCAGAGCATCCCCGTGCACTGAAATCCCCGATCGGGGCGTGGGGCTGGTTTTGGGGTGCCCCTTCGGCAGTGCTTTGGGCTGTTTTTGGGGTGCCCTTTTGGCAGTGTTTTGGACTGTTTTTGGGGTGCCCTTTTGGCAGTGTTTTGGGCTGGTTTTGGGGTGCCCCTTCGGCAGTGCTTTGGTTTTGGGGTGCAGCCCAGGCGTGGGTGTTTCCTGGGTGGGGGAAGCTCCGGCAGGGTCAGCGCCAGCCCTGCTCCTCTCCAGGTGTTCCGGGCTGCCCGCGGCACTGTTTACTCCTGGTGTTTAGCCAGGATATTTAATTTCCAGGAGTGTAAGGCAGCTGGGGAGCAGCAGGGTGTGTGTGTGTGCGCGCCCACCTGCCCGTGCCACCCCGGTGGGACGAATCCCACGGTGGCAGCGGGCACGACACTGCAGCAAACACTGTGTCCTGGCTGGGTGCTGCTGGCCAGAAGGTCAGGGGGACCCCCCAGACTGTCCCTATTCGGGGGGGACCCTCCTCCCAGCAGCCACGTCGTCGCCAGCCGCTGTTGACTCACAGGCTCCGCCGTCGCGTCCCGGGGCTGAGGCCGAGATGCTTTTACAGGCAGGGCTGAAATGCACAAAATGTTCGACTTGTAAAATATGTAGCGTGAGAAAATAGCCTTTTCTGCTCTCCTCCTCCTCCTCCTGCCGCCGCTCCCTGCCCCATCTGCTCGCTTGGAAAGCTTCCCGCAGCCGGGGGGGGCCGGCGGCGCCCGGGGTCCCTCGCCAGGGATGGCACCCACCCCGCACCGGGGGCGAGCCCGGGGTGCCAGCAGCGCTCCCGGGGATGCTCTCGCTCCGGGAGGATGTTGGCTCTTTGCTCCTTTGCCATCCCAAAGTTTCGCTCTCTCTCCGTGGACGCGTTTGGAGAAGGAGCGCGGGGCTGGCACCGGGAGTGCCAGCGGGGCTGTGCCAGCCGGTGTGGGATGAGGTGACCTTGGGGCATCCTTTGGGGCTTGGGGTTCCCAAAACCTCTCCAGAGGGTGCCGGGAAATCCCTCTGTGAGACGCCGGAGCTGGCCAGGAGCCATGGTTTTCACCTTAATCCATCATTATCTGGGCACATTTCGGATCCTTGCCAAGAGCAAGGTGGGAAGGGGGGGTGTAAGCATGCTTTCCCTATTCCCCTGCCATCCTTTTTGCTGCTTGTGTGTAATTAACAGAGTAATTAAAAACAGGATGAGTTAATTGGTATTCATTTATGTGGCAGATGTTTTTAATTGAGATACGAAACAATTTACCTGTTTACATAAACAATAGCAAATGAACGCTTGTAAAACAGAGAGGGCGCCTTCTTTTTTCTTTTTTTTTTTTGTTTGGGATTTTTTGTTGTTGTTTCGAGGAAAAATCAAACCCATCCCCATCCCCCCACCTCTGGCCACGCCAGCTCGAGGCGAGCTGGAGCTGCTGGCACTGCCTTGGTGGCACCGAGCCTGCTGCTTTGGGTCCCTGGCTGGATGGTTTTGACTTGAAAACTGGGATTTGGGGGCTTGGGGTGCGTGGAGAGCCTGGCTGTGGGTGCTGCTGTCCCTGCTGTCACTGCCACACCACGGGAGGATGAAGGGGACCGGGGGTTTGGGGCTTGCTGAGGGAGGGCATTGCCCGTGGGGCATCTGCCAGCAGCGTGGTTTCCTTACAGGGCCTGCCAGAGTAAATGGTTTGTTTCAAAAAACACCTTTTATTTTCCTTTTCATGGAAATGTCCATGTCTGGGCAGAGCTTTGCCAGCCTTCCAGGCTTCCCCCATCACTCAGCATTTGGGGATGTGGGTGCTCAGAAAGTGAGTTGGGATGTAGCTGGGAATGGGAAATCTGCTTTAGCCTGGAATTGTGCTGGTGGGAGGTGCCCAGCACAGGACCTGTCTCAGGTGGGAAAGGTGGGGATGACCTGCAGGGGCTCCCCAGGCCTGGAGCTGGCTGAGCCTGGGTTCCTCTAGAAATTGTGCAGCGTTTGATTATTTGGATTTACTTTTAAAGGGTTTCATTCGTGCTGATGAGTGCTGGGTGTGGATTGCTCCCTGCTAGGCTGGCTCCCCAAAATGAGCATCTGGGACACCCTGGTGATGGGTGGGCAGTGTTCTTCCAGCACCATCATGGAATTGTGGAATGGTTTGGGTTGAGAGGGGCCTTAAAGCTCAGCTCATTCCACTGCCATGGGCAGGGACACCTTCCACTGTCCCAGGCTGCTCCAAGTCCTGTCCAGCCTGGCCTTGGACACTGCCAGGGATCCAGGGGCAGCCACAGCCACAGAATTCCTTCCCAATATCCCACCTAAACCCACCTCCTGCCAGCATCCCACAGCTGCACTCTGCTTTTCCCTTCTCCAAGTGCAACTGGGGATGAACTCCAAGCTGCCTCTTGTCACCTTTGTCTCCAAAGAGGGGATTGGGATGGGTGCAGGCCAGGAGGGAGCTGATCCCAAAGAGGGGATTGGGATGGGTGCAGGGTGAAAGCAGCTGATCCCAAAGAGGGGATGAGGATGGGTGCAGGGCAGGAGGGAGCTGATCCCAAAGAGGAGGTCAGGATGGGTGCAGGGCAGGAGGTTCCCTGAGGTCCCCCAGCTCTGCTGGGCTGGTGCTGGCGCTCCTGCCCGGCCTCAGGCACTGCACACTCCCAAAGCTGCTCCAGCTGGGACAGCTCCGGCCCTGCCATCCTGTCGGGGAGTTGTTCTTGGCCCCGCTGGCTGCGGCAGCTGAGGAGCAGGAATGCTTCCCTGCCTTTGTTTCGGAGGCTGCCTGGCTTGGGGAGACGTCGCCTCCAGCATCTGGATTTCATTTGTGGCCATTTGGAGAGCATGAAGGATGCTGGGTGCTGAATTCCCTTTAACCCCTTCTTTACCCGGGGAAGCTTTGCCTGCAGGGAGCCGGGGCTTTCCAGTGGCCACATCCAGGGCCTGCTTCATCCCCATCCCCGGGGAAAGGAGAGCAGAGCAGCCGGTCCTGGTGCTCCTCACTCATCCTGGAGCTGGCACATCCCACTTGTTGCCCAGGGAGGAGGCAGAACCCCGGGCTGGTGGTGGCTGGATGGGCTCCCTGGGGCTGTGGGAAGCAGCAAACCCAGGCTGGGGTGGCTTGGCTGGAATGCTTGGCTGTGTGCCCGTGTCACCCCAGCAGGGTTAAACCCTGCCCTGTGACACACGGGGGGCTCGGGGTCACACGGGGGCGTGCGGGGGTCCCGGGGGGCAGGGTGGGGAACAGCCGCTCCCTCCAGCCCAGGAGAAAATACTAATCCTTTTATTTTTATATTATTACTTATTCATCTGGGCTGCACAGACCTAATGGAAACCAGATGGAGGAAAACAGACACGGCCCCGAGCGGCTGGGACAAATTACCCCAAAGAGAGAAAAAAATAGAGGGAAAAATAATTCCAGAGGAGTTGGAGTTGTGCTGGGGAATTGCTGTTTGAAGGTGCTGAGGGGAGGCTGCACTTTGCTCCCCAAAACCTCCTTTGCCCTCCTGCAAAGAATCTGGATTGGGTCTTCTGGGCATTCCAAACTCTTTATCCCATTGGATTTGGGATCATTCCTGTGCCTGCCTGGCTGTGTTTAGGTTGCAAACACCTCGGGGAAAAATTTAAAACTTAAAAAAAAAGAAAACACAAGAAAAACCAGAACCAGGCCCTGTTTCCCTGAGTGCTTGCTCAGCTTCATGGAAACTTTCCTGCTGATGGGAAGCTGTGGAAAAGCCATGTCAGTGCCAGGATGAATGTATCCATGTTTTCCCCTTGGTGTGGGAATGTGTGTGGAGCCAGGGCAGTGAGGGGCACTGGAGCTGGGATGGGGATGCAGGCAGGGACCATTGCAGGGGTGCAGGCAAGTGTTGGGAAGGATGAATCAGGAAAACCTTATAAATATGAGTGCCTAGCAGGATCCCACAGGCAAGGATGCTGCCAGGGCTGTGACAAGGACAGGGATGGTGCCAGGGATGCAGGCAAGGATGGGGTGGGATGGAGGTGCTGCAGCTGTGACCCCTCACAGGGTCATGCTCTGTGCACGCTCAGGGCTCTTCCCCTGCTGTCAGAGCTGGATCCCGCTCTGCTGAGTGATGGGGGAAGCCTGGAAGGCTGGCAAAGCTCTGCCCAGAGATGGACATTTCCATGAAAAGGAAAATAAAAGGTGTTTTTTGAAACAGTCCATTTACTCTGGCAGGCCCTGTAAGGAAACTGAGGTTTTGGGGGGAGGGAAGCCGTGCAGTGTTGGGATTTCTCCTGTGGCTGGGGAGGGAGAAGGGAGCCAGGAACGGGGAACTGGAGCATGCACATCCAGGTGTCTGCAGCATTCCAGTGTGCTGTGGGCAGAGAGGGATATCCTGAGATAGCCCCTGAGGGATACCCATGGTGCTGCAGCCATCCAGAAGGATCCTGTGGGTGACCAGCTGAGATTTTGGCTCCTACCACCATCTCTGGTGCTCCGTGTGCCGCTGGCTGTGGCACAGCCCCGAGAGCATCTCTGTGGGGATGAGCCCTGCTTTTATTTGGGATTCAATTAATCTCCCCACAGTTGCCCTGAATTAAGGATGAATTTTGGATTATCAGCTGGGCTGGGCACAGGGGGGACCCCACGGCCCTGGTGGTCACTTCCATCTTTGGCCGGAGCCAGGCGCGGGCACGGTGACAGATCCCCACAGCTGCCAGCACTTGTGGCCACCCATCAGCAGCATCCACGGGGCCCAGCCCCTGCCCTGGGGCTGTGTGCTGGCCAGAGGGCTGGTGCTGGCACGCTCCTCCTGGGAGTGCACTGCCAGGCACTGTTTGGGGGTGGGAGGGAGCAGTGATGCCCGCCGGCGTGGTGATGATGGCAGGAGCTCCACCATTCTGGATTGCAGGATCTGGTCTTGCAGGGCCACTCGAGTCTGGGGGCACAGTCGCTGGTGGATGTGTGGGTGCCACTGAACACTGGTGTAATGATGCCACGGGCAGTGCCAGGGGCTCTGCCAGCCCTGGGGGATGCTGAGGGCTCAGTGGGCAGCAGGAGTTCCCAGGATGTGTCAGGAGGGACAGCAGTGATGTGACACAGGTTGGGGCAGGGCTGGCACTGCAGTGCCAGCACTCCGTGTCCCTGCACTGTGCAGATGAAGAGCAGGTCCTGTGGCACACAGGACACCGGTCACTGTCCCTCTCACCTGAGTTCCACAGCGGGGACAGAGATGTCCCCAAGTGTCCCCTGTGCCCTGGCCCTGGTTTGGCCGGGACTGGCAGCCCTGCCTGGCACAGCCCGCTCACCAGGCCGTCCCTCTGCCCGCAGGTAGCGCGGAGCCCGCGGCCGCCGCCATGCCCGACTCGCCGGCCGATGTGAAGACGCAGGCTCGCTCCTCGCCGCCCAGCATGCCCCCCCCGCCGCCGGCCGTCACCCAGGGAGCCACGCGCCAGCCCTCCTTCACACCCAGCACCAGTGAGTACACCTGGGCTGGCAGCGCCCCTCAGCTGCTCACACACAGCGCCCGCGGCCAGCAGCGTCCTCAGAGCCAGCGCGGGGCTGGCTGGGACGCGGGGTGGCATTACCTGGGACACGGGGTGGCGTTACGTGGTGGGGACATGGGGTGACAGTACCTGGCTGAGACATTGGGGGTGACATTACCTGGCTGGGATACGGGGTGGCATTACCTGGCTGGGACATTGGGGGTGACAGTACCTGGCTGGGACATGGGGTGGCATTACCTGGCTGGGACATGGGGTGGCATTACCTGTGCTCAGGCTGGAGGCTCTCCTTGGGTGCACATTCCCAAGCATGGCTGAAGCTTGTTCCTGCTTCCATGGCCAGCAGTGCCCTGTGAGGTCCCTGGGGACAGGGACATCCTGCTCTTCTGCCACCAGATGTTGGCGCATGGTTGGAGGAGTCCCTATGCATCGGAGATGGCTCCGTGGCGGGTCCTGTGCATGTGGGGACACATCTGTCCCTCTGTGTGTGGCACCCAGTGGTGGCAGGGCAGTGCCATGGCCAGCCACAGTGGCTGGGACCTCCTTCAGGGGACTGATGGCATCAGGGGACTCCAGGTGGGAGTCCCAGTCTCTGGAGTTGGACTGGGGACAGCCACCCCACGCGGTGGCTGCACCAGAGGCACGGGGGCCCTTTGCACACCCACAGGCTTTGCACCAGGGATCGGTCACTGTGCCAGTGTCACCATCCTGGCACATGGCATGGACAAGGCACATGCAGTGCAGGATCCAGACAGGCAGGGGACACGGCTGGCCCTTGGCAGGAATGGCAGTGGCCACTGCCAGGGGCTGCTCCAGTTCTGCTGAGACTTTCCTGGGCATACGCACGTGCAGGGGTTTTGCTCGTTGCTGTTTCTTGCTTGGAAAAACCCCAGTGGGGAGGAAAAAACCCCAAAACAACCCCCGAGATCCATCCCCTGACACCTGCAGCCCCCCAGCAGCGCTTCTGGGCGGACTCTCTAGAAATCAGCTCGTGCTTGGCTGTGCTTGGAGGGGGTTTGGGTGTCAGTCCCAGCCCTGTGGCTGATGTGGCAGCCCAGGTGTGGCCGGGTCTGGGATGAAGGACCAGGGGTGCAGGCGGCCTCTGCACCACACTCAGCACAGAGAGAGATTTGGGACACAGGGCTGGGGGTGCAGACAGCCCTTCCATCACAGCTCAGCATGCAGCAGGGTTTGAGACACAAGGCTGGGGGCATGGAGCAGCTTGGCATGGACACCACAGCATTTTGGTTGCTCTTGGCCTTGGGGGACCTCATTTGGTCCCTGAAATGTCAAGATTTATCAGGCAGGCAAGCATCCATCCCCTGAACCCTCCCTGTGGCTGCTGTGGGATGCAGGGACCCGAGTCCCTGGTGGGCCTGGCATCTTTGCCCGTGGCAAAAGCGGTGAGGAGCATCCCATGCAGGGCCCTGGGCTGAGAGCTGCCCCCTCTGCTCTCTCATCATAGCGTGTTTTATTTTGCTTGCAGATCGAGACGCTGGCCCTCCGACGTTTCTGCCTCGCGGCCGTTTTCATGGTTGCTTGAAATGGTCGATGGTCTGTCTTTGTAAGTAAAATGAAACACCCGCTCTCATGAGAGAGCCGAGCGCAGCCTCAGCCCCCGGGGGTGCTCCCCGTGGCCAGCCCCTCGCCCTGCCCCAGGGATGGAGCCCCAGCCCCATCCCGGCCCAGGAACACGTGTGGTGTCCAACTTGGGCGCGCACCTGTCGCGGCAATAAAGCAGTTGTGGCTGCTGCGTTATTTTGGGCACCTCCTCAGCACTGCCCAGCCCAAGAGCGAGCGGGAGCCCCCAGAGCAGGCAGGGCTGGCAGGGCAGGGCAGCACAGCACAGTACAGAACTGCAGAGCACAGCACAGCACTGCACAGCACTGCAGAGCACAGCTCAGCTCAGCACAGCACTGCAGAGCACAGCACAGCACAGAACTGCACAGCACAGCACAGCAAAGCACTGCACAGCACAGCTCAGCTCAGCACAGCACAGCACTGCACAGAACAGCACTGCACAGCACAGCTCAGCACAGCACAGCACAGCACTGCACAGAACAGCACTGCACAGCACAGCACTGCACAGCACAGCACAGAACAGCACTGCACAGCACAGCTCAGCACAGCACAGCACAGAACAGCACTGCACAGCACAGCACTGCACAGCACAGCACTGCACAGCACAGCACAGCACAGCACAGAACTGCACAGCACTGCACAGCTCAGCACAGCACAGCACAACACAGAACAGCACAGCACAGCACTGCACAGCCCAGCCCAGCACTGCACAGCACAGCACAGCACAGCACAGCACAGCACAGCACAGCACAGCACTGCACTGCACTGCACAGCATGGCACAGCACAGCACTGCACTGCACAGCAGCCCCAGGCCAGTGTGAGCCCAGCAGGGACAGAGCTGGCCTGCTGGGGGTCATGGGGTGATGCGCCGTGGGGACATGGGGATGTGTTTCGGACATGGGTGATGCGTGGTGTCACCTGCATTGTCAGGACATGGTGATGTGTGCTGTCACCTGTGCCATTGGGACCTCAGTGATGTGCATTGTCACCTGTGCCATTGGGACATGGGTGGTGTGTGTTGTCACCTGTGCTGTTGGGACATGAGTAATGTATGTTGTCACCCATACTGTCCAGGACATTGGTGATGTGTGTTATCACCTGCATGGCCATGACATTGGTGATGTGTGTTATCACCTGTGATGTTGGGACATGGGTGATATGTGTTGTCACCTACACTGGCAGGGACATGGGTGATGTGTGTTGTCACCCATGCTGTCCAGGACATGGGTGATGCATGTTGTCACCTGCATGGTCAGGACATAGGTGATGTGTGTTGTCGCCTGCATGGTCAGGACCTGGGTGATGTGTGCTGGGACATGGGTGATGCATGTTGTCCCTTACACTGGCAGGGACATGGGTGTTGTTACCCGTGCTGTTGGGACATGGGTAATGTGTGTTGTCACCCCTGCTAGCCAGGGAAAGGTCCCTGTGTTCAGTGAGGCTGGTGCAGGAGAGAGGGGTCTGTCACTGATGGTTGGCACCCCAAAATATCCCCTCTGGATCTCTGGTGTGTGGTGTTCAGGCAGCTCCTGTCCTTCCTGACCAGCAGTGGGGACAGAGGTGACAGTGTTCTGCCAGCCAGGCTGGGCTCCATGGGAAGTGGCTGCTGGCTTCTCTCTGGGAGTGCTGAGCAGCTCCCAGAGGGGCAGGAGGGAGCCCCTTCCCTTGGCTGCTGAGGAGCTGGGTCAGGCCCTCACTGTGCTGGGGGATGCTCTTCATCCCCTCCTTCCCCACTGCCCCCACAGCACTGGGACCAGCCCAGGATGCAGCCCCAGGCATTCACCAGCATCCTGAAGCCTTCCAGGCTGTTCCAGCCCCACATTACCCAGCAGGGCACTGCAGCCCTGCCATCCCCAAGGTGCCAGGGCACAGCCACCCGCTCTGACCTCCCGTCCCTGTGTCCCCAGTGATGAACGGGAGCAGCCACTCACCGACCGCCATCAATGGGGCTCCGTCCACCCCCAACGGCTTCAGCAACGGCCCAGCCACCTCCTCCAGCGCCTCCCTGTCCACCCACCAGCTCCCTCCAGCCTGTGGTGCCCGCCAGCTCTCCAAGCTCAAGCGCTTCCTCACCACCCTGCAGCAGTTTGGGAACGACATCTCCCCTGAGATTGGGGAGCGGGTGCGCACCCTCGTCCTGGGGCTCGTGGTACGTCCGTGGGGTCAGCCATGGGGTCCCCCCCATCTGGGGATCCTGTGGTTTCTTTTGGGGATGGACATGCTGCTAGAAGGGAAAGAGGTTGATCTAAATCCTGGAGACAAGGGGGTTGTTTCCCCAGCATCTCCTGGGATCTCCACAGCCAGGGCAGGGTTGGTCCTGGCTGCTGGTGTTGTCAGTGAAGCCTTGAGCGTGGTTTTCCCTTGGCTGTGGTTTTCCTGTGAGCCTGGCAGAGCAGCAGGAATGGGGGAGGAACAGCCAAATGTCCCCCAGGGGTGCAGGGGGCTGTGCCAGGGGTGCTGAGCCCAGGCTGTCCCCACAGAACTCCACCCTCACCATCGAGGAGTTTCACGCCAAGCTCCAAGAGGCCACCAACTTCCCGCTGCGACCCTTCGTCATCCCCTTCCTCAAGGTGGGTCTCCAGCCTGGGCACGGTGGGATTCATGGCAGCATTTCAGCACAGGGGATTTGGGACTGGCTTTGGGGCTGGCAGCTCCCTATGGGTCTGCCCATGTCCCCCACACGTGTGGAGTCACACAGGGCCAGGGCTGGTTGCAATAAAGCAAGGGGTCAGCCCAGCTGGTTGCCATTTGAAATTCATTAAAAATTCAGTTTTTTAAATTTTTTTTTTAATTTGCCTTTTAATTTTACGCTGACTCTGCAGTGTCACCCTGCTCCAGAGGGATTTACCCGGCACTGGCAACGCTGGCACTGCCAGCAGATGTTTGAGCCCGGTGTCCCCTGTCCCTTGTTAGCAAAGGAATAATTAAAAACTGCAAAAATAGCCCCTTTTCCAGCCCTGCATCCCAGCCCCCACAGAGCAGGGGTCCATGAGTGGAGGTCTATGCTTATCACAGCAATCTGCTGGAGTGGTTTGCTCCAGGCTGAGCTGGAGCAGGACAGCAGAGCCCCCTCCCCTCCTGTCCAGTTTGCAGCGTTTTTGGCATCCGTGGGAGCAGGGAAAGGTGAACCCCAGGCCCCGGCAGGCACTGGTGGCCCTGTGGCTCCAGGCAGGCTGGGATCCATCCCCGCTGTCCCAGTGCCAAGAGCGCAGCGGCCGCGCCGGCCGCCCTGGCACCCCGCTCCCAGCTGTTCCCACCGCCCGCTCCAGATGTTTCTCATTATCCTAACTGCAACCAGCCGGGCTCGGCGTGCTTCCCAGACTGGGGACTCGCTGTTTTTGTGGGATTGCTCCCCCCCGGCCAGGGAAGGGAAGGGGAGGGAGGGCCCGGCCCCGCTCACCGCAACTGCAGCTCCGGCTCGGGCGCTAACGTGTCCCACAGATGGGATTTGGCCATGGTTCAGCTGCCTAAGGCAAAATCCAGGGCTGGCAGCCAGAGTGCCGGGCAAAAGGGGGTTCTGCTGCTTAATTCCTGCTGCTCCTGGGGCTGCAGCGCCGCGGGGGGACACGGTGGGTGGGTGGGAGGGAGTTCAATGCTGACCCTTACAGCTGGGGGTGCCACAGGTGCCAAAGTGGCTGACCTGGCTCAGGAGTGATGCTCTGCAGCCCTTGCAGGATGTAGGAGGGCTCTGTTGAAGCTGTCTGAACCCTGTGGGGTGCCACACATGTCCCCAAAAGCTCACCTGGCCCCTGGGCACGCTGTTGGCATCCCAGGAGCAGGACCCCAGAGGGAAGGCAGAGCCAGGCAAGCTGGGGGCACGGCCAGGCTGTTTTGGGGGGGCTGTGGACTGGACTGTGACCCCCCTGCAGGCCAACCTGCCGCTGCTGCAGCGGGAGCTGCTGCACTGCGCCCGCATGGCCAAGCAGACCCCGGCCCAGTACCTGGCCCAGCACGAGCAGCTGCTGCTGGACGCCAACGCCTCCTCTCCCATCGACTCCTCCGAGCTGCTCCTGGAGGTGGCCGAGAGCGGCAAGAGGAGGACGCCAGACAGGTGCCAGCCGAGGAGGGGCGTGGGGGTTTTTTCAGGGACGCATCCCTGAAAAGGGGAGGTTGTTCCGGAGAAGGACCAACCTCCTGTCCTCTGTCCAGGACCAAAGAGAACGGTTTGGACCGAGACCCCCTGCACCCCGAGCACCTCAGCAAGCGGCCGTGCACCATGAGCCCAGCGCAGCGCTACAGCCCCAGCAACGGGCTGAGCCACCCCCCGAACGGGCTGGGGCACCCCCCCGCCGGCCCCCCCCTGCCCCAGCACTACCGCCTGGAGGACATGGCCATGGCACACCACTACCGGGACTCGTACCGGCACCCCCACCCCCGGGAGCTCCGCGAGCGCCCGCGCCCCGCGGGTGAGCCCAGCATGT